>CAXKVY010018584.1:0-154291 GCA_964058915.1 Tetropium fuscum | reverse complement strand
CTTGGGATGGGGCAAAGGCGAAATATATTATTTTGAAGAAAAGGGTATTTGTAATCTTATACAGTGCTTGTCAAAAATTGTGCACTATACAGAAAACCTTTTATTTTCAAAAACTATTTTCACCAGTATCTGCATTAATTATTATATATATATATATATATATATATATATATATATATATATATATATATATATATATATATATATATATATATATATATATATATATATATATATATATATAGATATATATACACTCCCCGGCACAAAATTCCATCACCCTAAAATTTTGCCCAATTTTGATGTTTTATAACTTTTTTATTTTTCATCTGATTTTCATAAATTTTTTACCAGTCTGTAGATCAGTTCATTGTGTGTCTTTTCAATTATTGTAATAAGTCATATTTTTCGTCCAGGCGATATTATACAGGGGTAAATCAAAGTGTTGTTTTTTGTCGTAAACTCAAAACACCCTGTGGAAAAATTGAGGCGAATAATTTTGTTTACAAACTGTTTGCTGCCATCTTAGACGTATTGTAAACATTTTGTTTTTTGATTCATCCCATTATCTCATTTCTTCTGCGAGCAGCAAAATTTTAAATGAAACGCTGATTTCAAGCTTATTTTTATTAACAAAAACATCCACTAGGTATATCACAAAATTAATTAACAAAGACAAATTTTAATAACGTGTATGTCCTCCTCTCGCAGCAATGACAGCTTGCATTCTTCGTGGCATCGAATTAATAAGATTACTTATTCTGTCTTGAGGAATAGCCTGATATTCTTCTGTCAGCGCCAGCCGTAAGTCTTGCAAGGTTAGTGGTTGCACAGGACGGCGACGGAGTGCTCTTTTAAGAACATCCCAAAGATGTTCGATTGGGTTGAGATCCGGGCTACATGCGGGCCAGTCCAATCTTGGAAGTCCAACCTCATCCAGATATTCGCTCACTACCCGTGCAACGTGAGGTCTAGCATTATCATGCATTAATGTAAATTGGTTCCCAATGAAAGGAGCAAATGGAACAACAATTTCTTGCAGGATTTCCTCAATGTAACGGTGGGCGGTTAGTGCTCCATTTTCAACAAATACAAGGTCAGTACGTGCATCGGTAGAAATACCCGCCCAAACCATGACTGAACCACCGTAATATTGCAGTCGCTCACGGAAATGAACACTACACACTACTTACACTACACATTACTTACTTAGTAGTTGTACACTAACTACTTAGTTTTACTACTTCTAAGTGGTTCGTTTTCATATGCATAGTGATTCATTTCCGTATGTGTGTCCAGATATAGTACTGGTAAGTGTGTTTTCTTTCTTATTCGTCTAGTTGCTTATTTCTATGTAATGAAATGCTACAAACCCAAGATTACTTTTCACAAAATAAATATGAATAGCAAAGAATTTCAAAGCTAATATATATATATATATATATATATATATATATATATATATATATATATATATATATATATATATATATATATATATATATTATATTTTAGATATATGTATATATCTAAAATGACCTTTTCTTCAAAGCGAAAAACCAGGATTATTTCTGTAAGTTGGTATTTGAGAAGTTACCATGTAAATAAATAAATAAATAAAAGTCCCTATGAAATGTACACTTCAAGTTGCCTGAGGGTTTTCAATGTAATTATGTCACGTGGGTTTCGTATGAATAAGATTGGAGGATAAGTGGAATAAGATAAGAATGTTTCCCATTCAAATATTACAGATCCATTTTACACGTTCCTCGGCCGTGTCACATCGGCGTCGTTGGCATTCATTGGATGCCTAAATTGCCTAATACCATCGAACGTGATAAAGTGGGGTCAACAATAATTCTTGAAATAGAAGTAATACAATTATTCTCTAATTTAGTGTATTATTTTGATGGTTTAGTGTATTAAAATTGATTAGTTATTAGTATTCTATCAAACATAACAAATAATTTGTTGAATGAAAGCGCCTTTATAGTGACGATTTCAGCTTACTGTAAGAAAAGTTATAGTGTCCCGATCCTCCATTGCGGCAATTGTGGGTATCCTTTTTATGTCTCATGTTTCGATGTTACAAACGGTATAAACTCAGCATTGTTCGAGCGCATCTCTGTCTATCGCACCCCACCACAAACACTCCCAGCATTTATGCTGATATCAGACTGCGTATTGACAAATTTACATTACAATCTGTCAGAAGTGAAGTGTTATTATCACATTGGCATACCGAGCAGCGTAAACGTTATCGAAACCAACCTGTTTTCGTATATACGAGTTGTATGTTTTTGCAATTATCTGTCATCTTGGATAATTAAGCCATACTCTAAAAATTGTGAAATTTCCTAGAAAAAAACACCCACGACTGTTAAATAAATCTTCATAAATTTGATAAACTTTCATAAAATCCTTTTGATTTCCTTAAAAGAACATAAAGTAACTTACATCCTAAAATTAAAACCGATTCAATAATATAAAGGGTGTTCAGTTTTTGACGTTACATTTTAGTAACTTCAAACTACGAAATTTGTGGTATATCAAATGAGACACATTTTTCTTAAAGCAGGTAAGGCAACATTAAATTCTCTATCTTCCGATATACAGGGTGCTTCATATTCGATGCAATGCACGGGATCTCGGCAAATAGTAAGAGAAACGAAGTCGGTTAAATTGTGGCAAATTTGCGTAATTAAGGGACGAATAAAATGGCTTTTGAAAATCGTCAATAGCATTTCTAATAAAAACGATTTTCGAAAATTTCGATTGTTTCTAATATTAAAAACACGATTCAAGTTAACGGAGATTTCTTTGGATAAATGTGTTGCCCCCATGGATACGCAACTTTACCTTTATTTTACCGACATTGTATCTCTCTCTCTCTCACACACACACACTATCTCCCTCCCTCCCTCCCTCTCTCTCTCTATCTCTCTCTAGGAAACAGCCCTATTTAAAGAAATTAAATTGATGATAGTTGCAAGAATACGAAACGTCGGATAAAAACTAACAAGGCCATGTTAAATCATATTAAAAGTTGCTATTAAGAAGTGAACCTTGCTTTTTATGTAACGTTGATAATAATGGAAGAAAAAAATTAATTATATATCTATATATAAAATTATATATGTTAATATATCATATATAACTTTATATATAAAAATTATATATAACAATATAACATCCATCACTTTAAACGTTTACGTTTCGAAAATTTATCGGCTTCTCAAAACCTTGAGCACGACTGACATACATTCTACTATAACAGTTTGTAATTTAAAAAATAAAATAAGTAATAAACTGTCATGACAGACTGTGTGTCAGTCGTGCTTAAGGCGGGGATTTTTTATGTATATTTTTAGCGCATAACAGAGGTTCATAAAAGCACACATATCACTAGGCAAATCGCATCATCGCATATGATTATATATCAACGTATTCACAATGGTTCCCGCTGAGTGCGATAATTTTCAATTCCCATAAGCACAGAAGAATAATATAAATAAATGCTAAAGTACCTCAATTTTAACGCTACTGTTAGTGTATCAATATGTCGCATTTACGACGGAACTAGGCTAGGTACAATAACAAAAATTAGGGATGGGATAGCCAAAACATTTGGGAACACTTACGTCTAACTCTCAGATTAATATTTATTAAAATTCTCCACGGTGTGTGCTGAAGTAAAATCTAACATATTCTCGATGTTTAGACTTGTGAAAATACGTTCGTAGTTTGCGCAGGCGCAGGGTCCGTGGGGTGCTGGGACCGTAGGTAGCTGATGTCGAAGCACAGCGAAGCTTCGCAATGAATTAGTTTGGATACCCTATCACAGGTGTCGCCACCCTTGAAAATGGAATTCATTAGTACGTATAGTACAGAGTTGGCTTATAAGTAATGTGTAATAAATAAAGTGGTTTAATATTTGGTATGTATAATAAATTTAATAATTGGTATGTATAAAATTGGTATAATATCTTTGGTATGTCATTATTTTTCAAATCATTATTTTTTGTTCAACGGACTTCACCAGTTCATCTAAAATCTAAATATAAATTTTAATCTTGAAAATAAATAACTTTTAAATAGCAGAAATAATAAAGACTAATTCTAATACCAATATGGAAACTTAACAGTTTGTGCTTCCAGGTACTAGAAAACGCAAAAAAGTACTAATAATAAATAAGGTATTAATTTTTAAAAGTAAGAACATTTTGTAATACTTTATTGCATATATTGAGGCCAAAGGGACTTAATATCTATATCTCAGTCCCCTTGGGGTAGTATTTTTTGTCAAAATTAATAATCAAGATGGCAGACATTTTGCATTTTGCATAGTCCCAATCGAGTTAAAATCGGTGTTTTGGGAGTTTTGGGGTCGCTGAACACGATTTTTTTTGTGAAAATAAATGTTCAAGTAAATATATCTAATATATCTAATATATATATATATATATACACTGCGCAACTTATTTAACGCACAACCAAAAAGTTAACTCAAATTTGACGTTATGTATTTTCGACAATTTTTGTTTTGGTCGATTTTTTTTTCAAATTGTAGGTTTTTCTCTTAGGAATATCACTGTCTTAGTTGTTTTGGTAAAACGAATGATTTTGATATTATACCAGGTGCTATGAAAATGTTATGCTTTTTTCCGAAATTTCAAAACGTCCTGTGGGCTATACAAGGTATTGCAAGTTATTGCAATTATAGCCAATTTAAAGCCTCATGTTTTTTCTACATTTTCTTTTTTTATTCATTTGTTTATCTCTGTTACTGCATAAAATACACCGTTTTGAAACACCATATGCTTTTATTCACATGAAATGCATTTATCGGACAACTCAAACAGCTAGCAAGCTATGGAAATCGAAGATTACACGTCATAAACTGACAACTGTGTCATTAATTTTTTGTTGACAGTCCAGCAATAATTAGTGAATAATGGAACGCCAAACCAGAAATTTAACTCGTGATGAATGTGTTGAGGCAGCTACATTACATGGCGAAGGGTGGAGTTACAACCGCATAGCTGGAAGGTTGGGAGTGTCTCACACAACTATAGCGAGAGCAATTCAAAGGTACGCGGAAACAGGAGAACATTCCAGACGGGCCGGTCAAGGTAGATCTCGTGTTACCTCTGCTATCCATGATCGCTTTTTAAGAGTAAATGCTGTAAGACAACGATTTATAACTGCAACACATTTAAGAGCACAACTTCAAGACGCAGGTGGTCCACTCATATGCGTTCAAACTGTACGCCGACGACTGAGGGAGGCAAATTTAAGACCCAGGATTGCTGCTCGAGGACCGGCATTAACAGTAGATCATCGAAGAGCCAGATTGAATATTGCCAATAAGCATGTTAATTGGATGGAAGCAGATTGGGAACGTATTCTTTGGACTGATGAGTCAAGGTTCAGTTTGTATAATTGTGACAGACGTAATCGCGTCTACCGAAGACCCGATGAGCGGTACAGTCAATGCAATTTTTTGCACACAACTTTATATGGAGGTGGATCCGTCATGGTGTGGGGCGGAATATCTTTGACTGGGTGAACGGACTTGGTAACTGTGAATGGAAATCTCAATTCTGACAGATACATCACAGACATTCTTGAAGCACATGTTTTGCCTTATGCCCCCTATATAGGATCCAATTTTTTACTTATGCAAGACAATGCGCGTCCCAACACGAGTCTTATCGTGAGAAATTATCTTGAAGAAGTAGGAATTGATCACATAGACTGGCCAGCCCGTAGCCCCAACCTTAACCCCATTGAACATGTTTGGGATTTTAACGGTCGGCGGTTACGAAGTGAGGGACGACAACCCCAAAATTTACAAGAATTGGAAGGATGCCTAGTCGAATTATGGAATGGCCTAGATCAGAACCTAATCAGAACTTTGGTTTTAAGTATGAACCGAAGATGTCGGGAAGTCATTCGCGGAAGGGGTGGAAACACCAGATACTAATTTTCTATTTACTTTTGTTTTGTTTCCTGTTATTCGTTGTTTTATTGATTAAAGCAATCCATTTTTCTAGGTATTTTTTTTGAGTTTTTGTCCTTTTAAGACCTTTTTCTCTTCTAAAACACCTTGCATCTCCCAATAAATTATAAGATATCAAGGAAAACAGAACGCAAAATGAGGCATTGAACCAGTATAATGAGTAATAAATAATGGGCACTTGACAAAAAAGAAAGTTAATAAATTTAATAAAAATCACGTCAACTCAAAAATTGGATATTTTATGAAGTAACAGAGATAAACAAATGAATAAAAAAAGAAAATGTAGAAAAAATATGAGGATTTAAATTGGCTATAATTGCAATAACTTGCAATACCTTGTATAGCCCACAGGACGTTTTGAAATTTCGGAAAAAAACATAACATTTTTATAGCACCTGGTATAATATCAAAATCATTCGTTTTACCAAAACAACTAAGACAGTGATATTCCTAAGAGAAAAACCTACAATTTGAAAAAAAAATCGACCAAAACGAACAAAAATTGTCGAAAATACATAACGTCAAATTTGAGTTAACTTTTTGGTTGTGCGTTAAATAAGTTGCGCAGTGTATATATATATATATATATATATATATATATATATATATATATATATATATATATATATATTGGTTTTTCTATCTTTGCCAGACCCGTGCCACTTTACAGACCACCACAGACCCACTTGAAATATTAACATTTCGGGAATATATATGTTACTTATACAAACATTTTAACATTACAATACTTGACAACACGAGAGGGGTAGAATTAAACAAACTTTTGGAAAAAAAAACATTTTATCAACGTTAGCAAACCCTTCTTACAACACAGTCTTGTCAGTCCCGCTGTATATAAAATATCGCGTATTCCCGACGCCGTCCGTCCCAGCCACGTTGCCACATATTTTAGTTCTCTACGCATAACTACAGAGTACCTCTCTGTGGCCTGCGGCATAACGATAATGTGCTTCCCGCGTAAATAGTCTTCAAGTAGGTTATGTACAAGTGATAACGACTTTAACAAGCTTCGACATCGACTTTAAATGTTACTTTATTTTGTGAAAAAATGTTGACCCGTAGTGCCAGAATTCTTCAAATGATAAAAACATCTAAAAAAGGTAGGTGAACTGATAAAAATTTAAATACAGCATCTCAAGCTTTCATTTTTCATTTATATATTATAATGTTATGTTATGTCTATGTTTCATTATAAAACGTGTACCTATACTTTAAAAACTTAATAGGTACTTTATTTACGGATTGTTAGTTTTTTTATTATTAGTTTAAGAAGTTAAGTACTTATAGTGAGATAACTAACGGCCGCGAGTAAATCATGCCAGGGGCGCATCGAGGACACCGCGCTAAATATATGATAAATGATATATATTATCTTTTATTTAGCTATTTGGTAGTAACCAAAACAGTAGCACTAATAAATTAGTAGCAGCAATATTTAATATTTCACTGAACATACAGCACTGCATACTACCTATATAACATTTTCTAGACAGTTTCTGCAATGCGATGGAGTCCAAATATGTTATATGTAATAAATGTATTACATGTATATGTATAAATTGTATCTTCTGCAGATGTCTTCATATACCTAGTAGTCCAATAAAATTAAGTGAATTTTAAGCCCAACTGAAAACTAATTTGGGACAAGCTGATTTAAGCATGATTGCGTTCCCTAGGGGATACTTTTATATGACTTAGTCACCAGTGATTCCCCGAGCCAAACTACCCCAAAACCACCCCCAATAAGATATTTTTTTTGCGATTTTCTCAAAAACGTTAACTTCTCGACAAAACTTCAAGATACATTTTTCGTAGAGCATAAAACTCCCTATCCAATGGTACAGGTATATAGCATAAATTCGAGTAATTGCAAAGCCCTCTCTACAGCCTTTTGAAAATAAATAAAAAAATTTTATAAAATTTTTAAAAATTTTATAAAAAAATTTGTAAAAAAATAAAAAAAAAATTAATTCGATTTCACAAGTTCTGACCAATATTTTAAAACTACAATAACACTACTTAAGCTTTATTGTATTTTTATCATATCTGTGGCATTTACGTAATTAGCAGTTATTTTTTATGAATACTATTAGCTATATTTATCTTTAAAAATGATTTTAAGCTTGGGAATATCCTGCCAGTTTGCATATCCAGGTAATAAATAAATAAAAAAAATCATCTATAAAGCATTAACATCATTAACAAACTTTATAAAAATTAACAAAAATAAAAATATTGAAAAAAAACATATATTTCATTAGAGGTAAATTAAATATTAAACAAAATTTACTAAAAATCTTCATCTTCAACTAAAGATGCATCTCTACAGTGCGTTTTAAAAAGAACTTACAGTGCATTTTAAAAACAACAAAACTTCTATTTTTAGCTATATTGTAGATGTATGATACGCTAGATACGGACCTGGAATGTACGATTTACTCGCGCGATGTCTAGAGAACTTCAGAAAATTAAAAATATTTTATTTTAGTACTTAAGTCACTTTAAGATTTTTTAACTGTCTGAAATGCCTTTATATCAAATTTTGAAAACATTTAATGAAAATAAAGTTTAAGAGCAGAGCAAAAAAAATTATTGTTCAATTCTAAAACTCAATACATTTCTCGGACAGTCAGTTCTGAACGTGGATCTTTAAAGCAGAGGAAAAAAAATTTTGTTGGTTTACAGACAACAGCATTTCTGAAACTCAATACATTTCTCGGACAGTCAGTTCTGAACGTGGATCTTTAAAATGCACTCATAATGAAGACTCTATGGACGAAAATGAAACTGACTACATTTCTCCATCAGTCGGTTCCGAACATGGATCTATAAGAGAATATGAAACTGAGTACATTTCTTCATCAATCGGTTTTGGACATAAATCCTTAAATTTGGGTATTGATAAACTCACTACAGGAGAACAGGAACCTGACCACATTTCCCCGCCCGTCAATGCCCAACATAACTCTATAGGAGAAAATGCAACTGAGTATATTTCTCCATCAATTAGTTCCGAACGTGGATCGTCAAAGTTGGCAATTGATAAACAGACTACAAATGAATTTAAAGATCGCAACCAAAATATTTTTTTAGATATACCAATTGCCACTAAATTAATTTCTTCGGTTAGTATTAAATGATATATGTATAAACAAAACAAAAAATTACAATATAATATTTTTTGTCACTTAGCGGGAAGCAAAACATTTTAAATATTAGGTATTATTAAATGAGTACTCCATTGTTATTTTATTTTAGCTAATTGATCCATCACCTATTATAACACTACAAGAAAAAATAGAGTGTTTTTTGAGTAGTTTACCGTCATCTCCTCAAAATAATAATGATAATATTGAGCCATTTTTAAATAAAATTAGTGAAGACCGAGAAAAAGTAAAGAAAAGCCTATTTAACGACATACCCACAGATTCAGACGTTCAGGTGAGAAAATATAGTTTGTGATCTATTTTAATGGAAGTTTAGCAATCTCGATTTCCTTTTCAAATTGTCATATTAATGTTTAATTTTTTTAAAGGTGACTGATGATAAAGAAGATAAAGATCAGCAAAAAATATGTAATGATCAATACTCTGAGCAAACCTTTACTGACTTCATATCATCGGGTAGTGATTACATACCATCAGAAAGCAGCCATTCATCCTTTTCAGACAACGATTCAGAAAATACACAGACATGTGTGAAACCTCAAATAAAAAAGATCACCAACAAAACAATACATAATAATTTTGTTCTTCAGAAGTTTAATGGTCAAGACTATAACTATAATAATGAATATTTAGTATCATCAGAAAATGGATCTGAACCAAAAAAAAAATTAAAACGGTTCAAATCTAATTCTAATGACGATAATCATATTGTAATTCCCTCCCTTCAAACAGAAAATGAACCGAAAACAAGCGAGAAAAGTGGCGTTAAGGTGATTTTTTGTAAATGTTAGCTTAAATGAATTGTGATAATTTTCAAAAAGAATAACTTACTAAGTAGTATTTTACATAAACATTTATCAAAGTTCCAACTGTTTTGAAATAAAGGCAGTAAGAAGTAAAATGTGAAATGTAACACAAATTTTTACTTTTATTTTTTGGTTCTGCGTTCTGCTAATTCCTTTAGTGGCAAATTAGATAATTAAATTATTGTAAAACCAAAATGCTTTTCTGAGTTTACATTTGACATTTCGCCTTTCTTCAACAACGTTGACCTGGTCAGGATCTAATTAAAACTGTTTAACTTATTATCCATTTTAAATTATTAAAATGGACTGCCAACTGTGCCCTAAAAATCAGTTTGCTTTATGTGGTTATTTAAGTTTAGACTACGAATTTCATTTAAAATAGCAAAATTTAATATATGTATTTATCTCACTTGCTTATTTTAGGTTAGTGCAAGTACTCCATCAAACTTATTCACACTTTGCCCATTTTCTGGCGACAAAGACTTATGCCCATTTTGTTTCGAGCAAGTAGGTCATTTTTCAAGACATTTGTTTCGTCATCATTCCGAAGAAGAAACAGTAAAAAGGATTTTAGATATGCCACTTAAAAGTAACGACAGGAGATCTGCCATTGTGTTATTAAGGCGAAAAGGAAATTTCATGCTACGAAAAGAAAAAAATATAATTAAACCAACACGTAAAATTCCATTTAATGAGGAGGATGAAAATAACAAAGAAAATTACTCAATATGTGTAAACTGCTTTGGCAATTTTAAAAATTCTTATCTTTGGAGGCATCGAAAGATATGTAAATCTAAACAAGAAAACTTGAACATAAAATCCAGACATTACTATCGATCGGAATCACAAACATTTTTGGTGGCCACAGGTTTGCTGGGTAATTTTATAAACAAGAGCCGAATTTTGCAAGTGTTTAATATGATGAGAGCTGATAATATTGGGTTAGCTACTAGATCTGATTCTTTGATATGCTTGTATGGAGAATCACTTCTAGGAAAACATAAAAGACGACAAATAATTGTTGCAGTTTCACAGAAAATGCGTAAAATGGCAAAGCTTAAAATAACTTTAACAAAATCGACAACAGTCTCTACTTTTA
This sequence comes from Tetropium fuscum, assembly GCA_964058915.1. Taxonomy (NCBI): domain Eukaryota; kingdom Metazoa; phylum Arthropoda; class Insecta; order Coleoptera; family Cerambycidae; genus Tetropium; species Tetropium fuscum. The sequence continues at coordinate 143,176 of CAXKVY010018584.1, read as the reverse complement.
TGGACATTCTAAAACCAGAAATGTACGATTATATTATTGCCGCAACGAAAGCAATTGCTGGATTTGACCCGGAAAATCTAACTTTTAAATCTCCATCGCTAGGACTTCACATGGGCACTGATCTAAAATTTATGTGTGATGTTGCCAAAAAGGCCATTATTACAAAAAACCCTTTATTTGATTTTAATAAAAACCGAAATGAGAAATTGATTGAAATTAATGCATTGCGAGATATGATTGTATCGCATTGGTGTAATGACGTTTCAAGCTTAGCCAACAAAGTATTGTATGAGAAAAAAGTTGCAAGACCACAACTTTTGCCATTAACCGAGGACGTAAAAACGTTTAATTTGTTTACTTCAACAATGGCGGAAAATGCATATCAATCGTTATTAAATACAGAAAATATTCTAGAAAATTATCGAACGTTAGCTCAGTGTACTTTGGCATTGCTTTTAATTTTTAACCGTAAAAGAATCGGAGAAATACAATATTTAGATATACAAACCTATGAACAAACATTCTCTGTAGTAAATCAAGATGAATTATTGTCTTGCCTTACAGAATTTGAAAAGAGCATGAGTAGTTCATTTAAACGTGTAGTAGTGTTTGGAAAGGGAAGTAAGCCCGTTCCAATTTTATTCACACGGCGATTAGAAAAATTTACGGATTATTTAATACATATTCGAAGAACAACGGATATTGTACCTAAAACAAATAAATACATTTTTGCCAGTCCTCACTCGGACAGATGGATGGCTGGAACTTCTGTATTAAGAAAACTATCAAAGGACTGTGGTGCCAAACATCCAGAACTATTGACCAGTACCAGATTCCGAAAACAGATTGCCACCATTTTACAAATTATGAGTCTAGAAAAAGATGAGATGCATCAAATTGCAAAATTTATGGGACACACTGAAAAGACTCACTTGGAATTTTACAGGTGTGATCACTATTAAAAACTTTAAGATATTTACATTTTAACATAGTGTTTAGTTACTTGTGTATTAATAGCGCAAAATAAATCATTCTTGATTGTGATAGAAAGTTGCGACAAATAGCGAGATTTTTAATGTAGTTGTAGAAAAATAGTATATGTATTATGATACAAGTTTCTAAGTAAGCCTTTAAAGCACTTATGTGTATTAAACGCTATTTTTTATTATACATGCATCAGCTTTTGGGCTAAATAAAGCCACGAATTAAAATAAAATCAATACAATTTTCGTCAAATTTAATACATTTATACAAAGTAGGCCGCTTTATTTAACTTAGCAAATAAATATGACATAATTTGACAAATAAAATATTTAGTTAATTGCAGTTGTTGCCCAGCAATCTTTAAAACACGGGGTGCTTTAATGTGTTTATGTACGCTTTTTAGTTTTTTTTAAATAAGAATTATGATGTCGGTATAATAAAAAAAATTTTTCTAATAAAATTTGTATTGTTATGTAATAAATAATCAATTTAAATTTATTTCAGACTTTCAGAAGATTTGTATCAGACAGCTAAAGTGGCAAAACTATTACTTCTATTAAATGCGGGGAAGGGTAATGAATTTAAAGGCAAATCACTGGCAGACATAGAAATAACCGATGATGTCCTAAATCTAGACAAAATATCAGAAGCAGGGCCGCCAGAAGAAAACTTCGAAAAGTCCTTGCAGCTTAATATCCAATTAGAGGCGAACAATAACTTTGCGGAAACATCAGTGCTTAATGGTATTGAAGAAATACCATCCACTTCAAAGCATGTTCCCGTAAAAAAAATTAATGACAAATTTAATGTAGAAAAGGGGAGAAAGAGATGGACAAAGATCGAAAAACAAGTTGTGTTATCTTTCTTTAAAAAACACATAATGGAAAAAAGGCCGCCTAAAAAACAAGAGTGCCTAAATTTAATATCCACACACCAAGATAAATTTGACGTATCTGACTGGCTGAGAATCAAGACTCTAGTATTTAATACGTACCGTGCAAAATAATGTTTATGTACAATATGAATATAAATAAATAAAATATCTGAGTTGTACTTTTGTATTAATACATATTTATATTTAATCTCTAAAATAGTTTTTTATTCAAATAAAATGATGCAAGTGAGCACTAAATAATGAATATTTTCATTGTAATTTATTTAATTTTAATATATTTAATACTGAATTACAGTCTAATAACAAAATATTAAATACAATTCGATATGATACTATAATTAATATTATTTTACTTCAATCTTCTATACTAATGGCCTTCCGCCAACTTTTCTACAATATCAAAATAAAATTGCACATACCTAAATACTATAACCACTGTGATATACTCAAACCTTCCACTAAGAAGTCTGTTTATGTTTATACTTAACACATTAAAATTTAATCAAAAACAGAATCATATCTACTTTAATTTCATATTCGACATAAATTATTACAGATTTGGTAATATAATATTTATATACTATCGACGAATTTTTTGTATTTTACCAACTTCCTTAGACCCATACAGAGTTGTCAGATTTCGGGTCTGTTGGCGTTGGTATAACAAGTTGCAACTCTCAGATTTTACATACAACATACAGAATTGACGTGCACGCCCCCTACCCTATTGGGACTGGAACTAAAACTGCATATAATGACATATAAAACCTTCTTAACAGGCCCTTCTAAAATTTTGTCCTCACCATCTCCCTATCCTCTTCTATCGTAATATAAGGCAAAACCTTGACAGACCCGGGACCGGGCCTGGAGACGTCGACTTTGGTCTGGGAACGTCAGTATAATATAACGAAATTGGTGTGTATAAGCGGAAAGACGAATATATATATATATATATATATATATATATATATATATATATATATATATATATATATATATATATATATATATATATATATATATATATATATATATATATATATATATATATATATATATATATATATATATATATATATATATATATATATATATATATATATATATATATATATATATATATATATATATATATATATATATATATATATATATATATATATATATATATATATATATATATATATATATATATATATATATATATATATATATATATATATATATATATATATATATATATATATATATATATATATATATAGATATATATATAAATATATATATATATATATATATATATATATATATATATATATATATATATATATATATATATATATATATATATATATATATATATATATATATATATATATATATATATATATATATATATATATATATATATGTATATATATGTATATATATGTATATGTGTATATATATATATATATATATATATATATATATATATATATATATATATATATATATATATATATATATATATATATATATATATATATATATATATATATATATATATATATATATATATATATATATATATATATATATATATAATTATATATATATATATAATATATATATATATATATATATATATATATATATATATATATATATATATATGTATATATATATATATATATATATATATATATATATATATATATATATATATATATATATATATATATATATATATATATATATATATATATATATATATATATATATATATATATATATATATATATATATATATATATATATATATATACATATATATATATATATATATCCTGTATATGGCACCCTAGTATATATATATATATATATATTTATATATATATATATATATATATATATATATATATATATATATATATATATATATATATATATATATATATATATATATATATATATATATATATATCCTGTATATGGCACCCTAGTATATGGCTTCCGACACTACCCCATTTACATGCTGTATGACCTCCGAGTGCGATACGACTTCCGTATATGGAAGCCGTAGCGCAACCAATGTAAAATGACTCCATAGTCCGTTAGTAGTTGACTGTGTGAATTTCAGCTGGAAGTCAGATAATCGGATTTCGAATAATTCCGTTCACGGCGTGTCCGCATTTAGCGATGTCTCTGCTTTTAACGTATATCCCGCACCGAATATTGTATCTAATATCTAAATATATTTTACAGTGGATACGGCCTCACGAATTATCGGCAACCCTGTTCAACGTGCTAGGCAAGATATGACTCTGATGATTTTAGGTTTTAGTTACTTGCTTGTTTATCTGCAAGGTGTTCGCTGTCTCCGAGTCCGTAGAGAATTATTTCGATTTTTTCTATTTGTGTTGGATTTTTTGAATTTACATCAGATTATTTATTTTTAAATATATTCTTTAATTCAATAATAAAAATTGAATCATTGTCGTGATCATAATTATTTATTTCTTATCATATACTTCAAAATTCAAATTCAACAATCAGAATTCAACAATCAGCTCAGGCTGAGAGTCTCGGTTCCCCGTTGCTACTGATGCTTGGGCTATGGCCACGTTAAACGGGACTGCAAGGGCCCCGATAGAAGCACGCTGTGCTGGAAATGTGGCAAGAATGACCACAAAGCGGCGAAATGCACCAGCAACCCCAGGTGCGTCCTCTGTGAAGAGAAGAAGAAGCCGGCCACAGAAACAATGCACGTCCCGGGTTCTGGTGCATGTGAAGTATTCCGGCATGCTCTCGAGCAGAAAAAGAAAAGGAAAGCCGCCGGATGACCCGCATCCTTCAGTGCAATCTGAAACGGTGCAGTGCTGCTCAAGATCTCCTGTTCCAACTCGTCAGCGAGCTGGAGGCAGACGTAATAATCATCAGCGAGCAGTACCAAAACGTGGACAGCCCAACGTGGTTCACCAGCACTACGAACACAGCAGCAATGTGGGTAGCAAATACCCAGAAATTGCGAGCAGATGCACACGGCGCCCGCGAAGACTACGTGTGGGTGAGAGCGGACAACACCACCTACGTAAGTGTTTACCTCTCCCCTAACACCACCGCACAAGAGTATCGAGAATAACTAGGATCAATCGAAGACGCTCTGAGGCCGATCACAGGCGAATTAGTTGTCGCCGGAGACTTCAACGCTAGAGCACTGGAGTGGGGCATGCCACAGACAAACGCAAGGGGCCGATTGCTGCTAGAAATGACGGGCAGACTCGACCTGGAAGTTCTCAACAGAGGCACAACACCGACCTACAGGCGACCAGGGTTCGGAAACTCCATTCCGGACGTCACACTGGCATCGGCTGCAGTTGCACCTCGGGTAAAAGGTTGGCGGGTGATCGAGGACTACACTGGAAGCGATCACCAATACATAACCTTCGGCATCAGAGGAAGCAGAGAAACTGCGAGATATAACGCCGAGAAACCACACCGCTGGAATTTAACCAGGCTGGACAAGACGAGACTGGTGGAGTTCCTACGAAACGCTTCGGATCCCACCTCAGAGCTAGACAGGACACTAAACGGAAGGCATAGGGTGGAAGCCCTAGTGGATTCCACCATGAGCCTTATTAAGAAGGCCTGTGACATATCTATGCCAGCTAAAAGGCAGCGAGGCAACAGAAAACCGGTATACTGGTGGACGGAAGAAATAGCCGGGCTGAGAAGGACATGTCTGAGACTCAGAAGAAGGGCACAACGAGAGCGCAACGCGGCGGAAGTTGGGGCCCGGGCAAATGAATACAGAACGGCAAGGAAAAATCTTCGCAATGCAATCAAGAACAGCAAGCGACTGTGCTGGAGAAAATTGTGCGAGGACGTGGACAGGGACCCATGGGGACTAGGCTACAAGATCGTGACCAAGAAACTGAAGTCCCTAGGACCGATCGGGGCTTTGCCTGTAGAAACCGTAGACGGCATAGTCGACGAACTCTTCCCAAGGCACCCTCTGAGGCATGAGGTAAATAGGGAAGAAGAAATCGGCGGAGTTCCTATTTTCAGAATGGAAGAGCTGATGACGGCCGTCGCCGCCTTAAAAAGCGGAAAGGCCCCTGGACCGGACGGCGTGCCGGCAGAGATTCTTAAGATCGTAGCACATACGACACCGAACCTACTGTTGGAAATGATGAACGCCTGCATCCAAGAAGGAGTATTTAGCGCTCGCTGGAAGCTAGCAGACTAGTACTCATAAGTAAAGGAAAAGGGGACCCGAATTCACCATCGTCGTTCAGACCCCTGAGTCTGCTGGATACTGGCGGCAAGACGCTGGAATTGCTGCTGAGGCCTCGATTACTGGATGCCATTCGAACGGCGGGAGACTTCTCCGACAGGCAGTACGGCTTTAGACAGCGCCGTTCCACCATCGGTGCCATACGAGAGGTAGTGGAGACGGTGCGCGAGTCTCAGACGGCGAGCCACCAGGCTCGTCCGATAGTGGTGCTTGTTACCCTGGACGTCAAAAACGCCTTCAATTCGGCGAGATGGATAGATATCCTTGAGGCGCTACGAGATATGTTCGGCATTCCGCCTTATCTCCTCCGCATACTCAGGGACTATCTCAGAGACCGCACAATAAAGTACGAAACGACCGAAGGGACGAAGACCAGAGAAATCACGGCTGGAGTGGCACAAGGCTCAATACTAGGACCGGACCTCTGGAATGCGCTGTACGACAGCCTGCTCCGAGCGGACATGCCCCGAGACGTATTCCTCGTCGGGTACGCGGACGACGTTGCAGCGGTCATCGTTTCCCGAAACACCGAAATGGCACAGCTGAAACTCGACCAAGTAATGAGGCGAGTCAACGACTGGATGAGCCAACACGGACTGCAGCTGGCCTTGGCAAAGACCGAGATCGTGCTGCTCACGAGGAAGAGAATCCCCACGATCGTACCAATGGTAATTGGTACGGAACAGGTCCAGACGAAGATGTCGGCGAAGTATCTGGGAGTGATCTTGGACACGAAGCTCACCTACTGGCCGCACATACAGAGCTCGGCCGACCGAGCCGTCACGAAGACCGCCGCACTGAGCGGACTCATGTCGAACGTGGGTGGCCCGCGGCCAAGCCAGCGCAGGCTCTTAATGGCGACGACGCATTCGATCTTGCTCTATGGGGCGGAGATCTGGGCCGACACTATGAGAGTAAAGAAATACAGAAAACGCATGAGCGCCGTGCAGCGAAGGGGAGCACTACGGATCGCGTGCTCTTATCGCACAGTCTCCGAAGCCGCAATTCTGGTGATAGCGGGCGTACTACCCATCGACCTGCTCGCTATTGAGCGCAAGCGAATCTATGACGCTAGCGTGGAAATGGGCAGAGAACGGGCAGTAGAAGATGAGAGAGTCCGAACCCTGGCGAAATGGCAGGAAAGATGGATGAACGACCCAAGAGGTAGGTGGACACACCTGCTTATCAGAAGACTCGGACCTTGGATGGAAAGGAAATCCGGGGAGGTGGATTTCTACTTGACCCAGTTCCTGAGTGGGCATGGATACTTCCGACATTATTTGTGGAAAATGGGCAAGGTCAGGACGCCGGAATGTAAATACTGCGGACATGAAAGGGACGACGCAGAGCATACGTTTTTCGTATGCAGTCGCTGGATCGACGAAAGGAGACGTGTGGAAGCAGAAATCGGTCAAATCACTCCAGAGAACATCGTGGAGCTGATGCTTGATAACGAGAACGGATGGAACATAGTGGCTACCTACGTGCAGGGGCTGCTACGAACAAAGAGAGATGATGGCTGCTTGACAGACTGAAGAAAAAGCGAAAGGACAGAGAGGCTACGAGCTAAAGCGGTAGAGCTCGCAAGAGCAAGAAACAAGACACAGTCTGAAGTAATGCGAAAGCGGTTCCGGTCTGGTGTTCTGCGAAAGAAAGGGAGGTGGTTTTTAGTGAGGTCGCTGGCTCCCCGTCGGACTCAGTTACTCGTAAGTGAGGCCGATGCGGATCCAGCAGTCCCACACTATTAAGAGCGGACCCTGCTTAATGTCTTTTTGAAGATTTTTCCACCGACCCTCGACAAAAAAAAAAAAAAAAAAAAAATTAATAATAACAATTAATAATATTCATTTAATAATAACTTTTATTAAAACTATAATAAAATACATCTTATATGAAAAACGTAGTTTATAAAAAAAAATTTAAAAAAAATAAAAGTTTGTATTGCGACATTTTAACAAAAACACTATATCCGCTGATTTTTTTATTCCCAATTTGTTTCTCACTTTGCTAGGGGAATGCCTCAAGTATAAATTAACACTGAACCAACCGCTTCTTGATGTAAATATAATGAAACCTGTATAAATAAACATTATTATTAGATTTAAATGGCATTTTTTCAAAAAATCAATTGCTTTAAAACGTTGACTTAAATCGAAGATTAAAAAAAATTTAAAACGCGATTAAAATCAAGTGGTTTAAATCACACCAACCCCGTTGGTGTGATTGAGGTAACCCACAACCCACATTGAGGTAAATTTAACGTAAAAATGTCACTTCTCTGTGAGTCTTGGCTGTCGGCTGATGATTACACCTTTGGAGTTGCAAGAAGATAAAATGCGAATAAGGAGCAAGGAGCGTCACGAATGAGCTCGCTTTTGTAGGTCCTTAATTCTTCAATATACAGGGTGAATCTAAAGTACAAGCACATATATTTGTCGACTAGAACCAAGAAATACTGTTTTAATGAACATATATCTTTAAAAACCTATTATTTAAGATATAATAATAATAATAATAATATGTCTATATACCTCATTCTAACCGCAATGGTTAACCCAGCGGTCAGTACGAGAGAGGTGGCGGCATATTATTGTTTCTGGTGGCTGTATTAGCGCCTAACGACTGGGCCTGGTAAATCCTAACCACCATGGTCTTGGACATAGATTAACGAAAATGTATTTCGCAGAGAGCGGGGCTCGAACCACTGCTGCTAAGTTGTCGCAAGCGCACTAGACCGCTCTACCACTGTCCCCGATGGGTTCTTTTTTTTTTAATGTTGGCCTTTCGACAGAGGTAAAATTTGTCTTACTGAGAACTATTATAAGTGTAGAGAATTTTTTGAAATCAAATGTATTGTTTATGCGTGTTTTTCTTTTCAAAGTACGCTGTATTTAAGACCCAGTGAAAAAATCATGTACTACTAGGTCTGGGAAAGATAATCGGTTAATCGAAAAATAATTGTTTAATCGACCATTTTTAACATTTAATTATCAGTTAATCGATTATAGTCGAAATCGATGAATCGATTACAATCGACATTTAGCCGATTAATCATTTAGCAATTTTCAATTAATCGATCATATATTAATCTATGATCTACTAATCGATCATAGGTTAATATATAAATTAATTGTTTATCGATAAATTTTTTCATTGCCCATTGTTTATCTGTAAATTTATTATTTACACTTTAAAAAGTAAATTAAAGGAAGCAAATGTTACAAAAGTAACAACAAAGAAATCATCCGTTGAAAATGACAAAAATAAAATCTTATTATTACTTAATTATTCAAATAAAATTGTACAGTCCCGCTACAGTGGCCCAATCCCAGTAGGTAGCTGGTTGCTACGGTAGTTTAGCTGTAGTAATTAAGCTAAATTATATAAATAGATATTTATATAAATTTAAACATATTTTATTCGATCTACAAATAGTTTACAGAAGTTATATAGATATTTATTCTATCAATTTATCACCATCTTTTACGACCGTTTCGCAAGATTCAGACGCCAGTGACTCAGATGCCCCTCTCCCTCTCTCTCTTGTATCTCTCTCACTCTTGTATATCTCTCTCTTATACCTCTCTCTTGTATCTCTCTCTCTTATATCTCTTTATCTTGTATCTCTCTTTCTCTTGTATATCTATCTCTCTTGTATATCTCTTTCTCTTGTATCTCTCTCTTATCTCTCTCTATTGTAACTCTCTCCCTCTTGTATCTCTCTCTATTCTCTAATTTGTTGGGACCCTTGTGCTTCCTCTGTGAGGGAAATGTCTCCCTAGGTCATCGTTCCGCCTAGGTTGTAAAAAAAGTGATGATGTTGCGTAGGGGCGTTTCCCTCAAATTGGCCATAGAAGGCAAACGTTCCCCCAATATGGATTCTCTGGTTGATGACACGGCGGTACACTCACAAAGTACATGCTCAACCGTTTCATCTTCTTATTCACATCCTCTGCAGATGGGTGTATCTATCACTTTGTCTCATATCACTTTGTTACAAGTCGTAGGTTTCCCCTAGACATTGCCAGATAATTTCTCGCTGTCTCTTCACTGAGATATGTCAGGAGATTTTGGCCAGCTGCATGCTACTTGTTTCATTCCATAACGTCTTAAATTTCTTATAGGTGTTTTCCTTGATTATTTAGAGTTTCGATGCAAATCGCTGGTAGTGTACTGGATAACTTGAAGAACCAGGCCCAAGAATTTTCAAGCTGGCCTGGCTGCCTTCTTGGTCAGTTTGTCAGCTTCTTTATTGCCGTTGCATTGTGATTATCCTTTGACCCAACATAGGGAGATGTTATTCATGTGACAGACTCTCACAAGTGCTTGGTGACATTTTGACCCTTTAGTTATTTTATAATTTTTCAAGGCCAATAGTGATTGTCTACTATCTGTGCAGATTCTGATTATCTGGTTTCTGGATTATCTGATTATCTGGATCAGCGGTTTCATCTTCACCATTAGTTTGTATGGTGTAAGGTTTATCAGCCGAGGCAGAATACCATCTGCGAATGCCTGTAAAAGAGGTATCGTCTTGACAGCCTCGGTCCACAGGCGGAATCTAGTTTGGACACAGCTCACGTTTGATAGTATGCCAAAGGATTTGAGGCGAGTCATGATAGTCAGAGCCACTTCTTCTAGATGTAGATCTAGCGATGGAAGGCACAGAACAAGAAACATATTTCTTTAATTATATTTCTAAGCAAATATTTTATTTTTAATATTTATTATTATTTAAGTATTAATTTATTTTGATTTTCTTCAAAAGAAACGATTTATCTCATTTAATTAGTTGAAATTTACCAAACAATCGATTTTCTGATTAACTGAATATACCATGAATCGATGATCAATTGAGCAGAAATCGAAAACTCAAACATCGATGTACGATTAATTAATTCTCGATTAATCGATGGTAGATTAATAGGCGATCGACTAGGCCGCTACTGAAAATAATTGTGTAAAATTACTGCTCATAAACATTTCAAGCTCTTTAGTGTTATATTTACAACAATTTCCGGGTGTATTAATTCAACAATATCGGGTACCTACATTCATTTTTATCAATAATACTAAATAATACATTACGATAGGCACCACGATAAGTTACCAATAGTAATTGTAATAGTTGATAATTGGATATTGGTTGGTAATTGGATATAGTTGATTTTAAAATTGTCAAATATAAAGGTGGTGGTCAATAAAGGTAGTGGTAGGTGGTGTTGGTCTGATATAAAGTGCAAGAATACTATTACATTTTAAAAAACAACATTAAACCAATTTAATCACTTCAGTAAATTGACAAATTAAAGAACTACATTATTTGTCTGTGGCTGCCTGCATAAATTAGGTATCTACTAGATTCCAAAAATAAAAATCCCTCTTTATATCTCTACAAATATATTATAGAGGAATCAGCCAACCCTCTACTGGCACAAATTACTTATCTGAAAAACGATCTACTTAATTGTTTAATTAAAATTTTTATAAGGATTGTACGTGTACGTATACTATCTGTACTGAACCAAATATTTCAAATCGATATAAATCGAGATGTGAATTTGGAAAATATTTTCGTTTGCTTAAACTTTCGGGTTATACCTATTGGTAGTCATTCATAAAAGTTTCTTTATTTAAATTAAATATACCTTATACTTTATTAAACATATGGATCCTCCACTATATTTAAGGCCTTTTATACCCTGCAAAGGCTAAGAGCAATTTCGATAGTGGTGTGTTTGAGATAAAAAATCTGACAATTACTCCGCTAAAATGGGTAGTAGACGGTAGTAGTTAATTAAAAATATTAATTAAATATATGTCATACAAGTATCATTCAGTTAAACATAAGCCACCATGAACACTATGGGTGGAACTGTTAAAAATAATGCAACACATGCAGAGTAAGTAACGTTAGGTGAGACCACATTTTATCAACTTTATACTTTGCACGAGTTTTGAATAAACCGTTAAACAATTACAATCGTGGCGTACGTTACCTATGTAAAGAAATACAATTACAATATCGACACTTTCCCCTATTTGTGAGTTCTATCTTAATATGTAATAAACAAGAATTACAATTCGTGTGACTACAAACATGGCAACGCTGTCGGAACTCGTATCCACTGTGAGTTCTCAAATAACGTATATATCGGAAGCTATATAGCTGCAATCCGAAATGCGTCATATATCATCGGAGGCTAGAACCACTGCACGTTATACCGGATCTTATATCCATCGCGATTTTATGATTTCAAGAAAACTGGTCCGTGGTGATATTTGAGTTATAAATAACAAATGGTGATATATACACGAACCAAAAGATATATATTACTACTCCTTCCGGTGGAAGCTATATATACGCACCATATACCGGAAGCTGTATAGATATGATGATGTAAATATATATATATATATATATATATATATATATATATATATATATATATATATATATATATATATATATATATATATATATATATATATATATATATATATATACATATATATTTTTTTTTTAAGTTAGTTATTTTTTAAGTTTATTGTTTTAATCATTAATAATTACAGTCGTTTTACTAAAATATCGAATAATTCTTTGTTTGTTATTTCTTTTTGATGTTATTTGTACTTGAAGTAACAATTATTTCAGCGTCCGTAATCGAAAACGCTAAATATTTCTTAAACGATGAACTTGTTAGACATTTTCAGCTCCACGGCCTCCTTGTTGAATATCAAACTTAATAACACCGTTTCATCTAAAATGTTGCATCTTCGTTGCTGAAGGGGTTAGAGAGGTGATTCAAAAAAGAGAATATTGAAAAAAGAATGGTAAAGACCGTGACCAACCTAAGAATTCAATACAAATAAAATTTCACTCCACAGCGACATTCAAATTTCGTGTCAAAATCATAATCGGTTTTTAAAGGCTGTACATATTAAAAAATACATTTTTTATGGAAAGCCAATTACAAAATAGTCATCCGCATGAATCGCCCTTTCAAACAAAAAAAAATTATCAAAATCGATAGGCTGGTTTAAAAGTTATTGAACATCAAATTTGGGACAAAATCTAGGTGCGCCACTTTTTATGTCTGATAGTTTATATATATATATATATATATATATATATATATATATATATATATATATATATATATATGTATATATATATATATATATATATATATATATATATATATATATATATATATATATATATATATATATATATATATATATATATATATATATATATATACATATATATATATATATATATATATATATACATATATATATATATATATATATATATATATATATATATATATATATATATATATATATATATATATATATATATATATATATATATATATATATATATATATATATATATATATATATATATATATATATATATATATATATATATATATATATATATATATATACATATATATATATATATATATATATATATATATATATATATACATATATATATATATATATATATATATATATATATATATATATATATATATATATATATATATATATATATATATATATATATATATATATGTTAAATGGTATATATGTTAAAAGTGGAATAATAAGAATCCATTTCTCATCTAATATTTTCTGAACTTGAGTAGTAGCGATTTTTATTGGTATTGGGAAACAATTATTGATATTATTAGAATATCTTAATAACTTGATTTCACAAGGTGGATTCTCATTATTTTGTACGATATTTACATCTCTACATAAGAATTCATTAAAGTTTACTTCTTTACACTTAGTATCTGAAATTACATAGTTATTTTCATTTAAAGCTACATATTTAGTATCTGGTATAATTTTGTGATAAGAATTATTAAAAATAACTGGCATTGGGTACAATTTATAATATTGAAATATATTGGGGGTATTTCTAATATGAAAACAATCTCAAATCCTTTGGAATAACTTGTGATATTAATTACGTTTTCAAACTTTAATATGTTTTCTAATCTTGGCTCGAAGGGTAACACTTGATCATTAAGATGTTGGGAAATTTATTTTATTTCCTTAAGTAACTTGGTATAACTGTAGAATTGTGTAATGTATTTATTTTTGCAAACGATATGGCTACTTCAATTTTAGGAAACGTATCATAAATTGTTTGGAAGATGAAAGTTATTTGATTTAATATTGTTTGCGTTAAAAGGTACTTGAAGCTTCTTCAGTTTCTTGCTTAGATCTTATCACAATAGTATTATCTATTTGGCTTATTTTAGATCCTAAAAGTATTTGATTATGAGATAAGTTTGTTGCTATTTCATTGAAATTTGTTATTGATGCATTCAATTAAGTAATGTGTTCTTTAATAATAGATTTTGGTTTTGTTGATTATCTTGAAGTTGAGTAATTTGTTGATCATATTTTTCTACATCTGCGGAGTCTAAGTTACCTGTTACGCATTTATTGAACCTGCTAAGTTTATTATTAGCCTCTCTTGGAACGATAACTTGGATTTAATTGACTTACTTGTTCCGAGATTTTATTTGTTAAATTTTCTATAATATTAAAATAATTATGGTATTCTTTATAGTGGACCCCAGTTAATTTTAATTTATTTTTAATTTCATAAAACTTATTCCGAGTTTTTAGAAGAGTTTCTTTACGTATAGGGTCAACGTTGAATATTTGTATGATTGTCCATTGATCGTTGACAATCTGAGTACTACCTAAACGTATGGGTAGTAAGCCTGAGGGTCTGGCTTTGCTAATTGGATGAACCAGAGTCTGAAACAATAGGTTTCTTAAGTACTATTTTTTTTGTAATATAAATTTAATATGAATCAGTTTCCTTTGTTCTATCATTTTGATTGATTTTTTTTGCTAATGTTTCTATAATTGTATAGGCACTCTTTACGTAGATTTTAGTTTATTTTAGATCGTTATTAGTTACTCTTCCTATAGTATTTTTCCATTAATTTTTTGTTTATGAATATATGCAAGAATCAGTATAGCAGCAACTAGGTTTAAAAGATCTGCTGAACTTGTATGTCCAAATGTAGATTCTTAAGTTGTATCGCTCGTCGCTGAATGTATAGAGCTGTTATAGGGAGTAATAGCATGACATTAATTTTGTTACATGCATATTTAGTTAATTTAGTTACATACGTAAAAATAAGAGAATATTGATTTAAAATTCTTAAATGTTGAATAATAAGGGTGTAATGTAAACTTTTGGTTAGGCAACTCAACTGTGGTGATTAATGTTTTAAGATGTATATTAATGTTGAGTTAGATTGATATTGCATTTATCAATGGACATTTTTTTACATCTGTTTGGGTGGTTCTCCCGATTATAAATCCAAGTTGTTGGATTTGTAAGGGATTGGGAACAGCCATCTTGAAAATGATGTGAGTTTGTTTTCGTTAAATATTTTTCTTATTTTCGACACATTTTGCAAATAAATACTTATGTCGTTATTTTAAAGTTATGAAGCTTAACAGACTTAAATATTCCCATATATTATTGCGAGACGCGCCACATTTCTCTGGCACGCCATTGGCTGGCGCACGCAACCAATGACTGGACGAGTTAGTTGGCCTAACATTTCGCATAAATACGAGAGAAACTTAGGCGAGTAGTCAGAATACAACGCAAATCTTATCCGACGCGGTAAATTTTCCATTCACATTCCAACATCTTACATTACATTTCTATCAACATTCATACAAAGTCAATTCTAGATTTTCATGCTAATTTCGACACTCCAATTCATACGTAATCATCTAATATATTGAATACCTGACGTTTTCACAATAGTAATTTCCAGTAGCTTTCTTAGAAATTATACATTTTAGTTTTCGCCTTATCTGAGGTGCCGTGTATTGTTCAAAAACAAAAATCTTATTTTCGTTTCCTTAGGATTATATATTTTATTTTTACCGTTCTGCGAATTTCATTTGGTTCTAATATTATTTACTGTGTCCCGAGTAGACGAGTTCATTGGGCCACGTTTTTGTTAATTTTGTTTTAATTACTTGTTTAATTTCGCCTTCTATTTCCCGTACCTCTGATTAGTATTTTTTTTTCTTATTGTCGATCCGACACTTAATAAGATTGGATGAGACACGAGATTCCTTGCCCAGCATTTAACAAGTCTGAGCGCAATAACTGACTAGAATAAATTAAATAAATTAATAGTTAACCTACACCGTTAAATTCAGTTTCCCTATTGCTGTTTTTATATGCAGGTGTAGTAGAACCTATAACTAGAGTCAGTGCATTCTTAAATCAATATCGTAATTTTTTCATTAATCTAAAGTGAACCACGAAGCCGAGAACAGAGAGTAAATAAAGGTAAGTGACTATTAATTGTTATATTATCGTATTTTCATTCGTAAATCGCAGGATTCACGGATCTTCGACCCTGAGTACCGCCGAGCTAGTAGTAAAAATCTACGCCAGCTATAGTAGACATTTTCTAGGTTTTTCTATAAATCCTCGTGGCGCCCCTTTAATAAATCAAATAGCTAGTTGAGCAATTAACAACCATCGATCTCATTCTCGAGATAATTCCTACTTTTCACTAATTATTTCACGTATCAACGCTGACCGCAGAGCTCGTTTCCGTTCTTTTTTTTTTCTTGGCTATAGAGAACGGCAAGCGTAGACAATATTTCAAATTCACCCTGTATTTAAAAGAATGCCATATAAAAAATTCTGTGCAAAATATTGTTCTTGCGAAACCTAACTTTTGGACCTCACAACTGAAAATGCTATGTTAAGACTATGACGATTAAAATCTTGAAAGATTTTGTGGGATCACCAGGTAGTGGGTAAACCACCCATGAATGGAGACAGTCGGAGTAGTTGGAATTAATTTTTTAACACATAGGCACAGCGAGACGTACAATGTTGTGCTTACTTGCTTGAACGCACCAATGCCTCAACACATCAATTCATTCTTCTTGTGACCTAATTGCACTACTTTATAAAGGGTGTCTCATAATTAACGCAAGATTTGAATTAAATAGAAAACACAGTTTTTATTGTGAAAACATAACATTATTGTTATTTTTTTATTGAATCATAAAGTACATAGGATGGGGATTTTTTTTATGGAATAACACATCGGGCAAATGGCCTCCACGGCTTTGCATGCACATACGCACTCGTTTGACGAAATTTCCCATGACCATTCTGCATGCATAAATGTGGCTGAATTTCGTTGATGCAGCCTTGAATCTCCTCCTCTAATGCACGGGTGGTTGTGGGTCTGTTGACATAGACCTGTGATTTCAAATAACCCCTTAAAAATAAATCTAATGGTGTTAAATCACACGATCTAGGGGGCCAATTCTGAATTCTGAAACGAGAGAGTACACGGCCTGGAAATGTCTCATACAGTAATTGAATTGTTTCACGGGCTGTATGACATGTGGCACAGTCTTGTTGAAACCGCATATTGGCCACATCAATATCATCCAATTTCGGCAGAAAGAACTGTGTTATCATGTCGCGATATCGAGCACCAGTAACAGTCACTGCTTGACCAGCATCCAATTATGCCAAAAATATGGTCCAATTGTGCCTCCAGCCTAAAATCTACACCAAACAGTGACATGTTGTAGATGCATTTGTTTTTCGACGATCACATGTGGGTTCTCAGAACCCCAAAAGCGGCAATTTTGGCAATTAACAAAGCCATCAAGGTGAAAATGTGCTTCATCGCTTAGGATGATGTTGCTCGAAAAATCACCATCCATTTGTTGATGTTCAATAATCCATTCAACGAACTCTCTTCGCTGTGCATGGTCATTAAGCTTCAGTTGTTGCGTTAATTGAATTTTGTAAGCATGGAGACACAGATCTTTAGTGAGTATACGCTGTAAAAAGCTTCTTGAAAATTGCAATTATTGTCCACGACGCCGAATTAAGGTTCCTTGATTGTCACCGACACTCTCACGCACTGCTTCGATATTGACATTTGAACGGCTTGTTCTTGGACGACCAGTGTGTTTGGCGTCTCCAACGGATCCAGTCTCCCTGAATGTTTCAATTAATCTCTTCACAGTTGACGAAGTTAAACCACAATCCGACCATATTTTGTATGCAATTATGGAACTGCGGCCGCCAAGCTTTCATTATTTTTGAAATATTGTTCAATAATGAAGACACGTTGTTCTATCTACACGATAAAACAACCTGTCTTCGCTCCATTTTGACTAACCCTAAACTGTCAGGTATCGAATTGTTTTTTGTTTAGGGTTGCCAACGACCAGTGACCCAGTTTCATTTAGTTGTTATAATAATGTTGTTTATTAGGTCGACCTAGATCTTAAATATCCTAATCAGCATATTATTGTTTTATATATACCTGACTTTGTTCATTCGCTAATGCCGGAATCGCAAACAGAATAAGAATTAGTTAATTTGGGTAACATGCCACTACAGCGTTCATTAGGGTACTGTGGTCGCCATTACGTGGGCAAACATCCCTAAAAATCATTCAACGCCAATCGATACATTTGTTACCACATACCTGCTAAATACTTACGTGAGCTTGTCTAACCTTAGAGAAACGGACTTCAATCAAAAATTTGCCTAATACAATCACTGCAGGTCGTGATATTATCCCTAGTTTTAATGTTAGGGACTGTGCCAGGATTTTTGATATTCCTCTACTAAAAATATTCAACCTCATCCTAAGAAACAGCACATTTCCTGATTGCTGGAAGTTAGCAAGTTCCTATATTAAAATGCAGTAGGCTGCTGATGTCAGTAACTGCAAACCCATTTTTTGCAAATTTTTGAAGGTTCTTGAAATGTCTGTATACAACAAATTTACTGGCAAATGAAACCCTTCATCTCAGTTTCGCAGCACGGGTTTATAGAGAAAAGATCAACAATATCTAATTAGTATTTAACATATATATATATATATATATATATATATATATATATATATATATATATATATATATATATATATATATATATATATATATATATATATATATATATATATATATATATATATATATATATATATATATATATATATATATATATATATATATATATATATATATATATATATATATATATATATATATATATATATATATAATAATATATATATATATATATATATATATATATATATATATATATATATATATATATATATATATATATATATATATATATATATATATTAGCTTTGAAATTCTTTGCTATTCATATTTGTTTTGTGAAAAGTATTCTTGGGTTTGTAGCATTTCATTACATAGAAATAAGCAAATAGACGAATAAGAAGGAAAACACTCTTACCAGTGCTATATCTGGACATACATACGGAAATGAACCACTATACACACAAAAACGAACCACTTAGAAGTTGTACAAGTTCTTTCACCTTTCTTGAGGATCTTCATAAAATAAATAAATATAATAAATCGTATACTGCTCTGAAGATCCTCAAGAAAGGTGAAAGAACTTGTACAACTTCTAAGTGGTTCGTTTTCGTGTATATAGTGGTTCATTTCCGTATGTATGTCCAGATATAGCACTGGTAAGTGTGTTTTCCTTCTTATTCGTCTATTTGCTTATTTCTATGTAATGAAATGCTACAAACCCAAGAATACTTTTCACAAATCAAAATATATATATATATATATATATATATATATATATATATATATATATATATATATATATATATATATATATATATATATATATATATATATATATATATATATATATATAGAATTATAATAGAATTATAATAGAATTTCAAAGCTAATATATATATATATATATATATATATATATATATATATATATATATATATATATATATATATATATATATATATATATATATATATATATATATATATATATATATAAACTGACGGACATAAAAAGTGGCGCGCCTAGATTTTGTCCCAAATTTGACGTTCAATAACTTTTAAACCAGCGTATCGATTTTGATATTTTTTTTTTGGTTGAAAGGGCGATTGTTGTGGATGACTGTTTTGTAATTGGTTTTCCATAAAAAACGTATTTTTTAATATGTGCAGCCTTTAAAAACCGACTATGATTTTGACACGAAATTTGATTGTCGCTGTGGAGTGAAATTTTATGTGTATAGAATTCTTAGGTTGGTCACAGTGTTTACCATTCTTTTTTCAATATTCTCTTTTTTGAGTTACCTCTCTAGCCCCATCAGCAACGAAGATACGACATTTTAAATGAAACGGTGTTATTAAGTTTGATATTTAACAAGGAGGCCGTGGAGCTGAAAATGTCTAAAAAGTTCATCGTTTAAGAAATGTTTAGCGTTTTCGATTACGGACGCTGAAATAATTGTTACTTACAAACAACATCTAAAAGAAATAACAAAAAAGAATTATTCGACATTTTAGTAAAACAACTTATAACGTTTAACGGTCTTACGACTTATAACGTTTGATAAATATTGGCTAAAATTTGAAGAAGCTTTGGGCAATGTATGTGAACAAGAGCTGTCCCATCTACGAGAATATCATCAACACTGGTATGTTCGTGTGCGTGGGTTTTTGTGGAATTATGCATGGCCTCTAGTGAAAGAGTGTCATTTTGCCGGTGATTTTTATCGTTGTTAGATCATGACGTGCTCTAGGCTTTCCGTTATTGCGAATATGGTTGGTTCTGGTTTTCTTTTGTGTATAGCGTAGGAGCTAAAGTAGGATTTTGCAGGTTGTTAAAATTGCAGTATTAGTTTTCGTTAGTTAACAATATGCAGAGTGGCTAAGGAGGGTGGTTGTACATTTTTCTTAAATCTATGTTACCGTTTGGTTATTTTCTGGGCCTTGTTTTAATGTTTTATTAATGTTTTGGTAATGTTTTTAAGCCGCTTCTAGTTTTGGTTTCTATTTTTATTTTCTGTTTCTCTTTTTATTTTATATTTTTGTTATTTTCGTTTTGGTTATTTTTCTAGTTTTGTTTTGTCAAATATATATTGAGTTAGTGGGTGTATAGAAAACTTAGGGATGTATGTTTTGGTGGGTTTCTAAAAACTGGTGTCACTGACTTTCTTATTGTTGTGTTGGTGTGTTGTGTGTGTGTGTTTAATCTGTGAACGAATTTTGGTATTATTTTTCCTTCTATGAACGATTCTAAGAGGTATTGCAGTGATGCTGTGTAGGGGTGTGATTCTAATTGGTAGGTTAGTTGGTGATTCTAATTGGTAGGTTAGTTGGTGATTCTAATTGGTAGGTTAGTTGGTGATTCTAATTGCTAGGTTTTGTTTCTAATTGGTAGGTAGGATCATTTTTTTTTCTGGTATCCGATATGAACGGATACCAGATTTGTGCTGCATATGTAATTATAGTCTTTTTCGTAATGTAGTATAATTTACATGTTCTCCCTAATGTATTTTGTACATGTTGGTGAAAAGTGAATTTTCTGTCTAAGGTGAGGTATAAATATTTTAATGAAGTTATATTTTTAATTTTAGTATAGTTTAATGTTATATACACTTTTGGTGGGTCCCGTTTCCGAGTGAATACGACCACCTGTGTTTTTGCCTCATTGACAAGCAGTCCCCAGTTTCTATAATATTTGACTATTTGTTCTGTCTGTTGTTGCATAAGTCTCGTCAGTAGTGGTAGACTTGTCGTCGTGGCTATCGTCGCAGTATCGTCCGCGTATAGTGCAACAGTTGTCCGTTTGTCTGTGGGTATTGGACGTATGTAATGTTATCGAAGGTCAGCGCAGCTGGCCTTTTATATGAAATTGTAGGCTTTGACAAAAAATAGCGCTGGAAAAAATAGCGTTGGAAAAAATAGCGCGTAACTATAAGCGCTTGGACAAAATAGCGCGTTGGTAAACCTATATATATATCTATATCTATATATATATATATATATATATATATATATATATATATATATATATATATATATATATATATATATATATATATATATATATATATATATATATATTTATACATTTTTATTAAGTCATTAAACTACAACATATATACGAGTAGGTGTGTAAACGAAACTAAAATCAACAACACAATCAAAAAGTTTTAGAAAACTACAAAGTCAAATTGTAAGACAAAGATTCTAAATATTCCTTAATAAATCGAAATTAATATCCCTCGATCAATAATTTTAGTCGATTCTTTTGAATGACATACTTATTATTGTGAGATTTTTTCTTCCTTATGCCCGATTTAAACCTGTTGATTCGAATCTATCTCGGAAAACATCTGTTCTTTTCTAATTTGTTCGATGAGAACAAGAAAAGAAGGATGATGACAGTCTAACATTTTTTGGAAAGAGTTATGCCAAGCTTCCACTGAATTGTTAGTTTTGGGCAAATCACCGACAATTCGTGCGTACATATTCCAAATTTTTATTGGAATATCTAAATCTGGGGACAACCTTATGAATTCTCTTCCCTATGTAATTATTTTCCCAGTATTCTATTATAGGTTTCAATTGTTCTGGGTATTCTTCAACTAGAATTTCAAATGCAAATTGTACATCTTTTTCTGGTACGAAACACAATGCGAGCAACATTTTGCATTTAGTACGTATTTCTTCATTATCGTGATATCGGGCAAGAATGCATATATCACAGGAACTGCTTCGGAACCCATAATTACGTGGATCGTATATAGTTGGACGAATAATTTAGGAGCCCAGTTCTGAAACTCATTTAGCGAATGAACATTTCTGTATGTTCCAAAAATGAATGTTCTACTTACATCTTCTTTCCCCGAGTCCCAAAGTAAAAACTGTTCACCGTTTTCCATCTTCAAATACTTATCGGGTATTTCGATCTCTTCGAGCCAGTCAAAATTCAATTTTAATTGAGCGTGCTTTCTTACTCTATGTATAGATTTTCTTATAGAGTCATAACTCGGAAGCGCTACAGCTACCTCACGAGTAATATTACTGGTACTTGCAACAGACTGTAGCCCAACTCTTGGTTTGAAGACGGCCTCTCTCGACACGCGTTTTATTTCGTTCCTGAATGTATCCACCTTATTTTTAACAGGATCCGGAGCGTGATTGTGACCAGTCGTAGGCTGTTTATTGTTTTCTCCTTAGTCGATTATTCTTCCTTTGCAACCTGCTTTGGTGCATCTCCACGTTATCGATTTCGAATGTTCTTTGTCTTTTCTGTATCTATATCCTGCATAAATTAAATTTTTTTTATTCTTATGAGAAATTGAATATTGTTTCATGCCTGAATTCAAAATGTAAATCGACTATTTGGCTGTGACACCGACAGTAAAAAATGAGCGTCAACTGCCTTTGATAAAATAAAAAGGTTTAAACAATGGCACTGGACGAAATATCGCGGGATTCAAACGGAAAATGATAAACGTGTAACGCGCTATTTTTCTAGAACGCTATTTACAGGAGTGTTTTTCAATGCGCTATTTTTATACAAAGACGCTTTTTTTATATCAGCGCTGTTTTAATCTAGCGCTATTTTTTCCAACGCTATCTTGTTACGCGCTATTTTTTCCAGTGCTATTTTTTGTCAGAGCCGAAATAGTAGTATAAAGTACCTCTAAGTTTATGTTTTTGAGATCTCTGTAAATAGTTGTCTCTGAAGACCCATTGGCAGAAGTAATGCGATGACACGCGCGCTGTGTGATTTATATATATTCCCCCAATAAGCAACTAGAATATTCTCGATAGTACGAGAGTGCTTCAGGTGCACGAGCGGCATCCTGAATGTTTATCTCTTTGTCTCTTTCTAACGATAATTCGTGACTCGATCTTTGGCGTTCCACTGCGTACGCTTAATAATATTATTTATCGATTTAAATTGATATCGTTACTTGAATTTCCTGAATTTCTCGCGGGCCGGATTGAAGCTGGGGGAGCACCCGGAGGTTGCCCATACATGTTTTAGATATTTATTGGACGCAGAATGTATGCCTCTTTAATATTAAGTGGGATGACATTTACCGTCCGACTCATCCAGCTACGAGCAAAAACTAAGAAAAAGTGCAAACATTTTGCGGTTGGTTACACGCATTTAGAACTAAATAGGTATTAATACTTCCCAACTTACTGGAAATTAATTCCTCAACACTTTTTGTAGATCTAATTTTAATGGGCTGTAATAAAATTTCCCGGTTAATTCAATAACGAGGGCGATTCTCATCGAACGGCATTGTACTTGATGATCTTTACTGTTTTTTGTAGATATTTCAGTGTTACAGTATTGTCGATTACTATCATATAACTGTTGTATTTTGTACCGCTCATCTTGTATATTGCTGTTATCTTCAACTGGTAGCCTTGTTCCAATTCGGTTTTAATATCTTCAGTACGTATACCGTCTCGATGGAGTCCTCGCAGGACAATGCGTGGGTCTTACTTCTTTTGGGGGTGAATGTATGATAGGCTTGATTGCCTTGCTTAAAATTTTCCATGGATGTGTGCCAGTCTTCTAACGTTTCAGTATATAAAATAATCGTATTGATTGCTTGTTTCCAGTGGAATTTGCATTTCAGGCTCGATTTCTCCTTCCTCGGGCTCCGTATCTTTGCTAGTTTGACCGGTGGGGATGTCAGGTATTTGGTTATCGTTGGTTTCGCCTGCCGTGTTCAGGCTTTGGAACTTGTTTTGCGTTTTTATTTCCGCAGCGGATTTTGTAGCTGTAATGTTTGCTTTCTAGGTTGTTGAAGGGTGTGTGAAGGACGTACCTTCCTCAGTGATACGTCTCTTCTTTGCAAGTTTGCACACATCTTCAATTTTGGTGCTGTTTTCAGCGCCTGTGTCCATTTTTGTAGGTCCCGTGTCAGAAAGTGACATTACGGATTTTCTGGGGTTTTGGGCGTGTACTCGATGCCGCACTGACGAAGGAGGTTATATACACTGTTTCTACCACAATAAGAGTCTGAAATGCTTTAACAGTGCTTGAAGCGTGAAGCGTGATACGTGGCGCGTGATGCATAAATAAAAAAACAAAAATAAAAGTGCAGAGCGCGCCAAAAGAATTTTTCACTTTTTTTTTAAATTTTTCTTCACTGGTCTCTAAAGATTTTTCCTTTCTTTTCACTTCCTTCATGTTTGTGTACATGGCCACGGATTGAAAAAAAATATTGTCCAATATTTATCAATCTATTTGCAATATTTGTCTTCTTCCATTTTGTTTTTTGTCCATTCGGAATTAAATTTACTAAGAGCAAGTCATCATATGAACTGCTACTGTGTCCATCAATCATTTCATCTTGTCTGGTGCCCAAAACTTGGATATCTGTAGGGTCATCCCACCCATCCCCCTCATCATTGTCATCAAGAAGATTTTCATCCAAGTTAGAATCATCCAAGTTCAAATTATCTGAGATTTTCTGAAGTTCTGCATCCCATGGTATCATCAGAGATACCTTGGGTTTAAGGGATAAAAAATATTATCTGTCCTACCAAAAAACTTAAAATAACAAACATTCTGCAACTTTCTTTTACTGTTAATTAGACTTATTCTCCAAAAAAACGACATAAATATTAGGTACTTACGTTCATTTCTCTTATTTTTATTAGCAGCTGCCATGACGTCCACACACACAAAACTTAGATCGTTTTCCTGAACATTTAGGAGACACCAGTGAGGAACAAGGTGAAAGATTTCACCAGATATTAAAACTATGATATTAAAACTATACAGATTTTGATAATTTTTTTTTGTTTGAAAGGGCGATTCTTGCGTATGACTATTTTGTAATTGGTTTTCCATAAAAAATGTATTTTTTACTATGTACAGCCTTTAAAAACCGATTATGATTTTGACACGAAATTTGATTGTCGCTGTGGAGTGAAATTTTATTTGCATTGAATTCTTAGGTTGGTCACGGTGTTTACCATTCTTTTTTCAATATTCTCTTTTTTGAATCACCTCTCTAGCCCCTTCAGCAACGGAGACGCGACATTTTAGATGAAACGGTGTTATTAAGTTTGATATTTAACAAGGAGGCTATGATAACGATTAACACTGAAACGTCAAAAGATTCAGTTGAAATTCTCGTGAAAAAAAAATTCAGTTAACGTTCTAAAAGAAAATGCCAGTGCAAATTAGTCCAATTCAAGAAGCTAGAGTTGTGGCTTTGGTAGAATTTGGAAGGAGTCAAAGATATGCAGCTCGTATTGTTGGTCTACCAGAAACAACTGTCCGAAGAGCGACCCAGCGCTACCGAGAAACGGGCCAATACAGCAGACGTCCAGGTTCGGGTAGTTCCAGGATTATGCAAAATATTGACGATCGATTTATTGGTCTGCAAATATCGAGTAATCCCTGTCAAACAGCTGTGACCACAAAACGAAATTTAAGAAACGCACGGGGAACAGTTGTGTCAGATCGAACAATTTATCGGAGATTCAGGAGTCTCGGTTTTATCGCATGAAGACCTGCTCTTGGAATGCGATTACCTCGATGACATCGAGTAGCTCGTTTGAATTTCGCTCGAATTCATCTTGTTTGGAATGAGTTGCAATGGTCTCAAGTTTTATTCACTGACGAATCAAGATTCATGTTGCGATCAGTAGACGGGCGTCGGAGGGTTTGGAGAAGGCTTGGGGAAAGATACGAGGATGGTCTGTTCAGTGAAAGGGAGAGTTTTGGCGGTGGTTCACTAATAGTATGGGGTGGAATTACCAGCGATGCCCGTACAGAATTATTTGTGTTTCCACCACGGCAATCTATAAATGCAGTTAGATACATAGAGATCTTGAATGAACATGTTGTCCCATTTGCACCTTACATTGGCTAGGAATTCCTCTTAATGCAAGATAATGCACGACCGTATACAGCAGTGATGATAACACAATTTTTAAACGATGTCGGAATTAATCGTATGCCGTGGCCCGCTAAAAGCCCTGATATGAATCTCATTGTGCATTTATGGGATGAATTGGGACAACGTGTTAGTAGACGAAACCCAGAGAATCTGAATGAATTGAGGATTGCTCTTACAGAAGAATGGGACAATATCCCTCAAATCACTATCACAAATTTGATCGAAAGCATGCCTAGGCGTATGGAAGCTGTTATAGCAGCCAGAGGAGGAAATACTCGTTATTAGTTAGTTTGTTCAGTTATTTTTTAAGTTTATTGTTTTAATCATTAATAATTACAGTCGTTTTACTAAAATGTCGAATAATTCTTTGTTTGTTATTTCTTTTTGGTGTTGTTTGTACTTGTAAATAATTATTATTTCAGCGTCCGTAATCGAAAACGCTAAACATTTCTTAAACGATGAACTTTTTAGACATTTTCAGCTCCACGGCCTCCTTGTTGAATATCAAACTTAATAACACCGTTTCATCTAAAATGTCGCATCTTCGTTGCCGAAGGGGCTAGAGAGGTGAGAGGTGAATATTGAAAAAAGAATGGTAAACACTGTGACCAACCTAAGAATTCAATGCAAATAAATTTTCACTCCACACCGACAATCAAATTTCGCGTCGAAGTCATAATCGGTTTTTAAAGGCTGTACATATTAAAAAATACATTTTTTATGGAAAGCAAATTACAAAATAGTCATTGAAGAATTGCCCTTGCAAACAAAAAAAAATTATCAAAATCGATAGGCTAGTTTAAAAGTTATTGAACATGAAATTTGGGACAAAATCTAGGTGCGCCACTGTTTATGTCCGTCAGTGTATTTGTATAATATAATAATAAAAATTCCGCGTTTAGTTTTTTATTTAATACGTGGACTTAAAATAGTGTAACGTATATTGCAATAAAATGTTATATCTTATGAAATTGAGATCCTGGCCAAAAACTAATGCCATATTTGAATTCAGGGCATCAAATACATATGAAAACAGCTCCAAATATTCCGGCACCAAAACATCTGTAGGCTTGTATAATTGAAGATATAAATGAAGACGATAACGGATTAGGTTTATATTATATAGAGATTACGTACTTCACCGTTTATAAATTGTAACAATGATGATATTTTTATTTATTTTATTATTTAGGTATTCATCAGAATCCACACCAATAAATTTTAATTATGGAAATTATAGGTAATAACATTATGGAATTATTCGGAAATAATGCTAAAGATGACCATGGAGATTACATTCAAGTTCTTCATCAAGATGATGTGAACTCAGTTATATCGAAAATTACTCAGCGTGGCAGTCAGGATGACGCATTTTATATTTGCAACGTTAGTGACATTATTCGTAAATATCAAAACTGGAGAACAATAATGCCACGAGTTGAAACCTATTATGGTAAATTTAAAACAATATTATTCCTTTTATTAATTTTAATACGCAACAAAATTTCGGTCATATGTAACATATCGTTGATAACATTCTGCAAATATATTTTTTAGAGTAGGTAAGACAAATTTTCTAAAACATAGGTATTACTTTCAGCTGTTAAATGTAACCAAAGTAATATAGTACTCCAAACACTTGCTTCCCTTGGAACTGGATTTGATTGTGCATCATGCGAGGAAATCGATACAGTCCTGTCACTGGGAGTACACCCAAGCCGAATAATTTATTCTCATCCAACAAAGAAGATAAGCCAAATTAAAAAAGCCGCGTTAATGGGGGTATCTCTGACGGCTTTTGATAGCGAGACTGAATTAAGAAAAATCAAGACAGCAAATCCAAATTCATCGTAAGTAGCAGTTACCTCTTTTTAAAAATTCACACCATAATTTATATTATACTTCTGTAAAGATCAGAAGAAATCAGATAAAATATCGGCTGCTCAGTTAAATACGGGGATTGTGGATAAGTGGATTTGCTAGAGGCTTGCACTTAGATACCTTTAGATACATCACCAGAAATATCACACCTTGACAATGACCGGCTTGATCTACTTACTCCTACTTAAAATTTTGTATAAAAATACTTGGACGCCAGGTCAAGAGTATTTAAATAGTACAGAAGACCGCAGAAATGATCAGCCAATAATTATCAGCTAGTGGCCCCTCTTGTGACTCAGACTTTTCCCAGAGAAATAAAAGATGAAGATTTTTTTAAAACAATATATTACAAAAATATTTATATTACCAGTTGATGGTTCACAGTGATTCTTAAATTAAAATTAAAATTAACAATTGGGTTGCCTGAGGGGCGTTAAAAAGACTCTACTTGATTAAGTAGCCTGAAGGGCTTTAGGTTAAAACAATAAAATAAATTCACTCTTGACACAAGGTCAAGTCGAGAAATTTATCATTTACAACAAAAGTGAATTGTAAACCTTGGTAAAAGTAAAGTGGAAATATTCGTTAAGACCTGGTAATTCCTAGGGGCAATTAATTATACAAAAATACCTTTTCTCGTCTTTGGAGATCCCCTCGTGATATGCTGGGTTTCCTAGGATCCTAGTCTGAAGCTTCGGATTGGTGGTCCAGCTGAGCTGAGACGTAGCCTCTAAGGGTGATGTATACCGCAATGTGCCGGCTGCAGGAGGAGATACCTTCCAGTCTGACGTTCAGGAATAGGTAATAATGGTCTGCTCTGCTCACCAAAGGAATTGATTCTCGGTCATCAAGGTGTGGAAGAAA
Source organism: Tetropium fuscum (assembly GCA_964058915.1). Classification (NCBI taxonomy): domain Eukaryota; kingdom Metazoa; phylum Arthropoda; class Insecta; order Coleoptera; family Cerambycidae; genus Tetropium; species Tetropium fuscum. The sequence goes on along the minus strand of CAXKVY010018584.1, from coordinate 113,442 downwards.
AAATTACCAGTATCAGGTTTTACAAATTTGGACGAAAAAAATATGTATTAATTCCCGCTTGAACCGGATATCAAGAGTGAAATTTATACTAAAATGAATTTAAATACAATAACTAGTTTAATAGTTCAAAAATATGAGTTTCAATTATATAAAAAAAATATTGTAATGTTAAATATTGGAAGTAAATTTTGAATCAATTCCCAAAAATTGAGATTAGACTTTATCAAAGAAAAAAATAATACTATCAAGACAGGAATGTGGTAAGCAAATTTTCACTAAATGATTAAATAAAAAAATAAAAATTGAAATAAATGCTGCTTTTTGCCGATGCTAAATATAAACAAATACCTATGGCCTACGCCGTCGAAGTATTATCTTTTCAAAAAACTTAAAGTATGCTACCATTCGGTAAAACAGTAGCAGCGATTCAAAATCACCAGGTAGGTAGTCCAAAATCGAACGATAACGTACGACTCAAATTTATATTAAATATATATTAAATTCAATAAAAAAATAAAGTGGTAATCATATACCAAAATAGAAAAAAATGTAGACGTGGCTTTTGTGCCGACAGCTCACTCCAGGTAGTTGCTATTGTTTAAACCGTAAAATTTAATATGGCGTTAACCTATTTTAAGGTTCTCACAAAGCCTTAATTACTTGGCCCAGCTGTAGAACACTTACACATATATCTTAATAATAATAAAATATTGAGGAGTGTACTTGGTAACTTTGAATCACTGCACCACAACACCGAAGATATATCTTCGCAAGCGTAAGCCACGGTCGCCTTACATTACAGAGCGCCTTACATTGGCTCGTATTTATGTGTTCCGCTGAGCTAAGTCAGCAGTCAGATTATAATTACACCGTCTTAAGAAATACACGTGCAATAATGTCAACTAAGCTAAGTAAAACTGATGAAAGCATGTGTAATATGATATCAGGGAAAGCTGTTATCTTTTGCTACATCAGCAAAAGCACGACTTGTGAATAATAAGTGTATTATTCAAGGAAATGGAACGTCAAGTCGATATTGGACAGGCAACCGGATGGTGAGTGGTAATCTGGGCCTTTGAGTAGTACAGAGCCCCCTCGTAGCGGCCAAAGTGACCCCAAATGGGCAGGGGCGGCGATATGGGGATGGGGCAAAATCGAACAATTTTTGAGAAAGGAACCGGATAGAAATGCGGTAGAATTGAAGGTAATTATATAATAAAATTTTTTTGCCAGCCGAAACACACGGGCCGTTTTTGCACTAGCGAATAAAAAGAAAAAAAGAAAAAAGTTATGAGGCAACCGCTTCAAAATTGGTGAGCATACTTATTGACACCACCAAACATTAGGAAAAAATTGCCATCCGATCCTGATGGGCAGTTCAAACAATCGAGGCAAACAATCCATCAAAGTCGCCCAAAAACCCTTTTTTTCGATTGTTTCAATAATAATTAAAAAAAACACTAAAAATTGTTGAAATCGGATTGCGTTCGAAATTTATACTGTCCTAAGTACAAATAATAGTGTGTATCAATGCCATCCGATTTTCATTAAATGAACCCCTATTTAGCCACCCCCCAAACCTCATTAAAATTACAATAATGCCATACGCTGCACAAAATTATTGAAAATCATTTTCAATGAATATTTACCGACTGCTTGGACTTTTAAAATGTCTGTGCATTCTCATTATGTGATTTTTGTGATATGTGATTTTTTCAAAAATCATCCCACTGTCCGGTTGCCCACATTGTCCTAAGAATTGGTGGCGGGGTTGTTGGGGTGAGGTGGGGGGTTTAAATAGATAATGAGAATGCACAGACTTTTTAAGTCCAAGTTTTGATTAAATGAACCCCTATTCGGGGTTAATTTAATCAAAATCGGATGGCATTGATACACACTATTATTTGTACTTAGGACAGTATAAATTCCGAACGCCATCCGATTTCAACAATTTTTAGTGTTTTTTTTAATTATTGTTGAAACGATCGAAAAAATGGGTTTTCCGGTGACTTTGAGGGGCTGTTTCTCCGAAACTGCCCGTCAGGATCGGATGGCAATTTTTCCCCAATGTTTGGTGGTGTCAATAAGTATGCTTACCAATTTTGAAGCGGTTGCCTCATAGCTTTTTTCTTGTTTTTTTTTAATTCGCTGACAAAAACGGCCGATGTGTTTCGGCTGACAAAAAAAATATTTTATAATTAGGGTATTACCTTCAATGCTACCGCATTTTTATCCGGTTGCTTTGCAAAAATATTTTACCAGATTACCATTCGCCATCCGGTTGCCTGTATAATATCGGCTTGACGTGGCATTTCCTTAACTATATAATATGTTATTACCATATACTAGGTATGAGTTGTTCGTACTTGCGGATCGCTCTACGAGCAGTCGCTTCATGAACTCCACTGCACGAGCGGCGTAACGTTTACTACGTCCATCGTTTACTACGGCAACTAATCTTGCGACTTGTTCAGAGTTTACTTGAAGCATTTTACGTAACAGTCTCTAAAACTTTTTACTGACACTTAATGACACAATAATAGCGTGAAATAATGAGTACGTGCTATGACGATGATAACTGTTTTTTTCATAGACAATGTGATCCAACAATAAATTTAATGTGTGGGATAAACGAAAGGTTTCGACAAAAAAGCTGTCATTTGGACAATTTTTGAAATATATGTGAATAAAAAAATATAATGCTCGTAAAAGAAGCGCCTTTGATATAGAGTGTAACCATTTTCGATACCATTACTTGATTAACACACAGGGTGAGTTAAAAACTAAGAAAACAACATGGTTCGAGGTTTTCCACTACCACCCAGGAGATTTTGAAAAAAATTTCAACTTTTTATTTTTTTTGCAAGACAAGATAATTACCTGCCAACCAAAAAAAAGAAATAAAAAATCGGTCCATTCGTTCAGAGATAACAAGGTTTCAAAGTTGCAACCAAAATTAGGTGCGTCACTTTTTTTGGAACTGAGTGTATATTGTCATTATTTTACTCAGAGTTTACTTGAAGCATTTTACGTAACAGTCCTCTAAAACTTTTTTACTAACACTTAATGACACAACAATAGCGTGAAATAATGAGTACGTGCTATGACAATGGTAACTGTTTTTTTCATAGACAATGTGATCCTACAATAAATTTAAGGTGTGGGATAAACGAAAGGTTTCGACAAAAAAGCTGTAATTTGGACAATTTTTGAAATATATGTGAGTCAAAAAAATATAATGCTCGTAAAAGAAGCGCCTTTGATATAGAGTGTAACCATTTTCGATATCATTACTTGATTAACACACAGGGTGAGTTAAAAACTAAGAAAACAACATGGTTCGAGGTTTTCCACTACCACCCAGGAGATTTTGAAAAAAATTTCAACTTTTTAATTTTTTTTGCAAGACAAGATAATTACCTGCCAACCAAAAAAAAGAAATAACAAATCGGTCCATTCGTTCAGAGATAACAAGGTTTCAAAGTTGCAACCAAAATTAGGTGCGTCACTTTTTTTGGAACTCAGTGTATATTGTCATTATCATTCAGCTCTATTATTGTCTGTTGGGAACTGTGATTAAATTGTAACGGTCAGGATGACCAAGTTTAACAATTATTCGGTCATCACTCTTCGGCCACCCTGTATATAAATTCTAAAAGTATATAAATGTAGAATAATTGCGGGTTGACGTGTCGCGACCATTCAAATTAAAGCTCTTTAAGCACATACAATTTTAGGTTGAATCGTGCATGCAATAGTTTTAAATAAGGACATCAGTAATATCCATAAGACCACGACTTAATTATTTTTATTGTAGAAAATCGAACATCGGTGGCTATCACATTAAATTTAAAGAAGCGCACAAAAAGCCAGATAAACAGATACGTTTTTGCTGGCACATCGAGCATCGGAAATAATTTGACGGCCAAGAGAGCAGATTGTCGGTGTACTAGAAAGAGTACAGGCATTGTAATTTTGTGTTGAGTGAGGCCTAATTATATTCTAGGGTAAGTCCACAAATAAATAATCTTAAAACCTATGATCACTTTGCGGCAAACGGTACAAGGATAATAATATTTTAGGCCTCTAAATCCCTATTTAACTTCATATCTAAGAAGCCTTACCGGGAAGAATTCGGAAAGATTTCCTCTCTGGGAGGGCATTTTTTGATTAACCACCAACCGCTCAGCGTGGAAACCTGAGAACGTGGCAGGCTGTATTGTGGTATTTATATACTCATCCACCTCAGTAAAGGCAGATACCTACTTCCCTTTTGTTTTCGTCAAGCCGTCTGGGGCACTTGAAGAGTGCAGGGGACTAGTGTTCTCCTGACGACGCGACGCACAGTGGTCATTTTTTAAAATCTAGGTGGAAATTACTATACATGAGCACCTCTATGTCTAATAATAATAAAATTTACTATTATCATTTAGAATGATGAATATAGTCAATATACATATAATTTTGATATTTTAATTGTTCTACAAATTGATCAGTTTAATTAAAACTCAAATTAAAAGATACGAGACAATGATTATCATGCGAAAAGTTCCCACCCTATACTTTCATTTATTTATTTTTAGAGTTAAAAAGGTTTCCAAGAAAAGGATTAGTAGGCGTTTTATTATAGGTTCCTGTACTGTTCAAGAGAAATACACAAAGTGTTTCATAAAAGCGTACTAGACTAAACTTAAACGTTTTTTTAAATGTTTTTTTAATGAAAAATAATGATTTTAATTTTTTAATAAATAGACATCTTATATTTTCTTATGTTTTTGAAACCTACATTTCATGGTGAATACCATGATACATATTATATATTTATTTATATTTATTTATATTTATTTATATTTATTTATATTTATTTATATTTATTTATATTTATTTATATTTATTTATATTTATTTATATTTATTTATATTTATTTATATTTATTTATATTTATTTATATTTATTTATATTTATTTATATTTATTTATATTTATTTATATTTATTTATATTTATTTATATTATATTTTATGTTATATATTTTCATTACCTATTACTTTGGGAGATATATGATGTTAAATTATTGAAATAAATTTTTATGAAATATTTATGAAATATTCGGTATAATTCCTTTAAAAAATAGTACAATGAGAAAGTACAATAAACCTTAGAAATCCTTTTTAGTTTTAAAAATAAACAAGAAAAATGGGTCGGGAGCTTTTGCGTGATTACTCTGTACCTACTCACGTTAAAAATATATATGAGATTCAGCTTACTTTTTATTACAAGTAGAACTTATCGCAAAAAAAAACATTATTACTGTAGAAAAGTATAATTCAAACTCTTGCTCAGCACAACTTTGAGGTCATGGATAGGGTTAATAAAACGTGTCTAATTTTTGGAAAAAATCAAATATAGAAATAAAAAACAAAACTTACGTAACAGACAACAACAAATAATAACAAAAAAATATTAACAAGTTATTTCTCTTAATTAATGTGTTATTGGATTAATTAATTTTCATGAGATTCACAACCCCAAGATCAATGCCGCGATCCACGCTATAGTTTAATGATTATTCATCATCATCATCTTCTATATCATCGTTATTATCTAAAGAATTTTTAGATAAGTGAGGCTCTCTGAGCAATCGTAGCACATCTTCAACTAAAGGTTCTTTGTTGGAACGAGTACCCACACATTTAGATAATGATGAAATATAAGGATCAGACGATAACAAGAGCCCACAAAACACATCCTTCATTGTCTTATCTCTGGAAAACTTCCTAGAATGATGCTCTCGGTATCTTCTGAAATCTGTATTACGAGATTCCAGAGCCTCCTCTGAGAATATTCCTATAGGAAGAGGTGCAGATTTTACGATTTCAGGTCCGTGAACTAGTATTCTGTGAATACTCGAAGGCATATTGTACCATGGATAAAGTTCCACAAACATTACCGCTGTGCCTTTGCAATACTCAGCAAATGCCTCAGAATTTACTTCATATCCAGAACACAATTGTTGTAAGGATTACGTATAGACGTTTCAGAAACTCTTCGTTCATCCCTGTAATAGTATTAATTAAATTTATAAACGGATTATAAACCGATAATACAAAAAATGGTAGTTTTGAAAATTAAAAGGAAATGAAAAAAATACCTGTTATTGATGCTGTGACCTGATATTTACGGAAGAATAATCGGGCTGTATTCCCATCATTAGTTGTGCCATAACCCTGCTTTGGAATATCGACCAACAAAGACAACTTTTCTCTTAGCTTTTTAATTATTTCTTCTTTTCGTTCTTTTACAATCTTTTTTTCGTTCTCGCTCCGTATCTGCCATTTTTTTAACACCAGCCTATAAGAAATATGGAGACAACACTCTAAACATCGTATCCAAGCATGGAGAGTGGAGATCCCATAATCGTACAATGTTTCGTCTGGTGGAAGAGTCATTATTAGTTCTAAGTTATTCATAATTTTTGGTGTTGCACCACAAATGCCACAAGTTTGCGTTGAAGATTTAGAAATCACACCAAACATCTTTCCATCTATCATGGTCATTTTAAATGAATGGTTAATAATTATTACACCTTCTTCAACAAAACATTCAGTTGGTTTAATATTTTCAATCTGGCTTTTTATATTTTCAATTTCATTCTTTGATAGTTCTGTTGTTTCCTTTTCAAAGATAAATTTTATTGGTCTGACCTGGTCAAAACCTGGTAGAGGATGGTCGAAGATTTTGCCAGAATATACTATTATTCTCTGCAACCATTTGCAGTGGAACTAAACATATGGAAAACAAACTGGAATCATTTTTTGAAGAAATATTTTCATCGCTAAATTGCTGCTTGTAGGTAGAGTGTCCAGCACTGCCATCACATCCCTATTTATATATAAGATTGAATTTATTTGACAAATTTAATGGAAAAGTAGCAACAATAGGTTTTTGCGACTCGACAATTCTCTTTGCCGTGTGATTGAGCAGTTCTTGCAGATTTACTTCCGCGGATATATCTGTGATTGAAATAGAATCTTCAGCTGGAAAGCATTTTTTCTTAGCATCAAGAAGAATATTATAGTTAGGGTAAATGTTAGCATGTCGGTTTTTCGCTCCCTGCTGCATTAAAATATAAGATTTTTTCGTGAAACGCCCATCAACGTAAAGGGCAAGAGCTTCCTCAGAGGTATATTTAAGAGGCTTATAAGTTGGAGCATTAAATGCTTTTTTGATTTAGGTAGCTCTCTCTGGTGAACATTCTGAGACTTCCTGAACTATTTTTGACGCATTTCTACGGCCTAACAACTCAAGACTTTTTCGAGTTGCAAACGACAGCTCCTCAGCAGAATAAGTCTCCAACAAGGGCATTATCTTCTGTTTTTTGCGTTTATCACAAAGATCCATGAAAAATTTAGAGGGTCTACCTTTGCTGGGACCTGGTTCTTGTAGATCTGCTTTAAAAAACTCTATATTTACGTTCAGCCAGTTATGATGTCTATTTTCAAAAACTGTCTGAGTGCGATTGCTGTTTTTCCACATTTTAGCGGCAGAACTATTAAACCAATTTCTTTATCAAATTATATCTGACATCCTGAGATTGGTCTAAATTAAGCCTATTCAAAACAAATTTCAAAACAGAACCGTTTTTGTCGTCTAACGATTTTTTCTCGCACCATACGGTAAACATGTCATATCTTCTTACTGACATAGTCTGTTGTTGATAGAGATTTGTTATAATAATTATAATAATTAATTACAACTAAAAGGTTCAATTATATTAGCCGAAGGACCAGTCAACTAACGTTGACAAAAACATAGGGGGGAAGTAAATATAAGGGGGAAATTGAAAGTGCTAAATACCTTTCTGTGTTGTCTTCTATACGCTGGAGGCCTCCTTGTATCTTCAGGTGGAACCAGGTGAATCGTTGCACAATAGGGTAAAAGCACTGGTATGATGGATAGGTTGAAGGGTAGTTGAGGTGGAGTAATAATGTTTCAATAACAATTATTATTTTCGCGTGCAATACGACGAGGAGTTGAAAGTAGGTGTGTATAGGATGAGTGTCAATGGGCAACTATATTTTTAAAACAAAAGAGAGGGGATGGAGTGTTGCATTATCTGTCTATGAACTAAGATTAAGGGATAGTCCCTGAATAACTAAGATTATTGAGTGTTGCCTAATGTCAAGAAATTATTTCCTGAACATTCCGCCCACCCAAATGATATATATTATTATAGCATTTGTGATATGAAAGAATTTTAATAATTTAATTAAATATGAATGAGTGAATAAATTTGATTGGCTGGCAAACAAACCCAAACGACAAAAAAAAAGTAAATATAGAACAATAACTAAGCTGTTGTAGGTAGTGGACACAATTTTACAAGTGGCCTTGTGAGGACACCAATAGAGGTGCGTACAGTCGCGATTCTAACTTGACCATCAGGTCCCGCATGTAACTTTACGACCCTACCCAATTGCCACGTCAGAGGAGGTACATTATCTTGCTTAATGACAACAATAGTGTCAATAGCAGGAGGGGGTGTGACTTTGGTCCACTTTGTACGTTGTTGAAGAGTATGCAAGTATTCAGTATGCCATCTCTTCCAGAAACTTTGCTGGATTTGTTGCAGCAATTGCCATCTAGATAAGCGATTCATTGGAGTTGGTAAGAAATTATCATCGGGAGGATCAGTCAAGGAAGAAGAAGTTAAAAAATGACCTGGAGTGAGCGCTTGCAAATCATTTGGATCATTACTCAACGGACAGAGTGGTCGTGAGTTGATGATAGCTTCAATTTGGTGGAAAACGGTGTTTAGTTCCTCGTATGTTAAAACTTGGCTTCCAATGACTCGAATAAGATGTCGTTTGACAGTCTTGACCCCTGCTTCCCACAAACCACCAAAGTGAGGAGCGGACGGGGGGTTGAAATGCCATTTTATTTCTAAGGCACCTGAGGCTTTTTGAGCAAGTTCATTTAATTGACGATTAGCGCCTATGAAATTTGTACCTTGGTCACTGTAAAGATGAGAACATTGACCACGGCGAGCGATAAAGCGACGTAGAGCAGCAATAAATGCATCTGAAGAAAGATCAGAAACAAGTTCTAAATGGATAGCTTTAGTAGTAAAGCATACGAATAGGCATAAATAGGCCTTTTGAGTTCTAACACCACGTCGTCTGTTAAAGGTAATAGCGAAGGGACCTGCATAATCCACACCTGTGTAAGGTTTGGGATTAAGACGAGAACAGCGATAGCACTTAGAAATACAATGGTTGAGAGCGCGTCGAACAGATAAGATCCAATACTGTTGCATGAGTAAAGCTTGCAAAGCAGTAGCGCCAGGGTGCATGTATTTATCATGATAATGCTGGATTATTAGTGTAGTAAGCCTATGGTTACGAGGCAATAAAATAGGGTGTTTAAAATCGAAAGATTCACTAGAATTACGAAGGCGTCCGCCCACCCTGAGAATACCATCTTCATCAAGGAACGGAGCCAGTTTACGCATTGATTTAGCACAAGGAATATTGTTACGAAGTTGATTCATTTCATTTATGAATACCTCTTGTTGAACATGTTTGATGATAAGAAGTAAGGCCTTATGCAATTCTAGTTGAACTAGAGGTTCTTTTGCTACATTAGCACTGTCTTGTAAATAATTAATGAAGCGGACAAGATAAGCTATACTACCTTGAATTTTGCGCAATGAAGAAAATCTGTTTAGTAGAGCACATATGAAGTCAGATTGAACGAGAAGAGGAAGACAAACTGTTCGAGCTTCCAAATCAGTGTCAGGTAATAAAGAAGAAAGGGGTTTAATAGGCCATAAATCAGTGTGAGAACATAGCCATTTCGGTCCCGCCCACCATGAGGAACAGGACAAGAGTTCTTTTGGAAGTAAGCCACGTGATGCACAGTCAGATGGATTATCACTACCGCTAATGTGATACCAATTTTGAGGAGGAATTTTTTCTTGTATTTGAGAAACACGATTGGCTATGAATGTCTTCCAACGATATGGAGGGGATTTGATCCACGTTAGTGCAACTGTGGAATCAGACCAAGCATAAATTTTGTTTATTTTGATAATGTTTGAATATGTGTTACAGACGAAGTCAACAAGATTTGCTAAAAGCAGTGCAGCACACAACTCAAGACGGGGAATTGAAACACATTTGAGAGGGGAAACTTTAGATTTTCCACAAACGAGAAACGAACTAACAGTATTATCTCTGTGAACAACCCTAAAATAAATGACAGCAGCATAACCAATGGTAGATGCATCACAAAACCCATGTAGGTCACAAGATTGATAGTCATTAGAGATTAGTCGTCGAGGTAATTGTAGTTGTGAAAGATAGGGTAATTCTTGGCGATATTGCTTCCATTGAGAACAAATTTCTTCAGATGGTGCATCATCCCAATCTAAACCTTGTGTCCAAAGAAGTTGAATTAAATGTTTGGCAAATAACGTTAAAGGAGACAAAATTCCTAGAGGATCAAAGATACGAGCTGCTTCGGAAAGAATGGAACGTTTAGTACAAGAATTCTCAACAGGATTAATTCTAAAGGTGAAAGAATCAGATTCTGGATTCCATCTGAGACCCAGAATTTTTTGAACCATGTCATTGGTATCAAAACCCTGACAATTTGTTTGTTGAAGAGAGGAAGGTATAGAATCTAATACAACAGAACTGTTGCTAGACCATTTCCTGAGTTCGAAACCACCACTTTTTAGTAAGGCTTGAAGTTGAGATCGTAATATGACTGCCTCATCTACTGAAGAACAGCCAGTGATGATATCATCGACATAAATATCATGAAGAAGTACGTTCGTAGCATGAGGAAAATTTGCTTGTTCGTCAGCGGCAAATTGAAGTAAACTACGTATGGCAAGAAAAGGAGCTGAAGCCACTCCGTAGGTAACAGTATTTAGTTGATAGTGTTGTACAGGAGTATGTGGTGAAAAACGCCACAAGATTCGTTGATAAGATTTGTGCTGTGAATTGAGTAAGATCTGCCTGTACATTTGCTTTATGTCAGCAATAAGTACTACTGAATGTACACGAAATCTCAAGAGTAAATTTACTATATCTGGTTGTAATTTGGGGCCTGTTAACAAGATGTCATTTAATGATAAATTAGTGGAGGATTTAGCTGAAGCGTCAAATACTACACGCAACTTTGTAGTGCTACTATCTGGTTTTAAGACACAGTGATGTGGGATATAATATGTTGTGGAAGTAAAATCACAGTCAGTAGGTTGAGGTGTTATGAGAGACATATGTCCAGAATCCAAATAATCTTGCATGAAATTTAAATATTCCCTTTTAATCGAGGGATCTTTTTCGAGACGATTTTCCAATGAAAAGAAGCGTTTTAATGCTGGGGCAAAAGAATCACCTAACGAACGTAGATCACGAAATGGTAAAGAAACTGTGTATCTACCTGAGATGTCACGAGTGTGGGTATCTATAAAGATCTGTTCGCATTTAGAGTCTTCCGCAGAAATCGACTGTTTAGCAGGTATACTTTCAAGTTCCCAAAAACCTTTTAAAGTGGAGTCTAGGTTTTCCTCAATCGAAACATGAAGTGAAGTAATTAGAGAAGATGAGGAGATATTTACTCTGCCAGATAGAACCCAACCAAACACTGTTTCCATAGCTATTGGTTCATGAGGATGGCCATATTTAATAGCTGGTCTTATAATTTGAGAATATATGTCAGCACCAAGTAGTAAATCAATTTCATTTGGTATTCCATAACTCGGATCTGCCAAAGAAAGATCTCTCAGATGCTCAACATTCAATAAAGAAACATTACAAGACGGAAGTTTATGAGAAATAGCTGGTAGAATCATCATTCGCAAAGTAAAACTTGGAATTGTTTTATTTAGTGGTGAAATTTGGCAAATAGTTATGCCTTTCGAAACCGGTACAGAAGATAGACCGATTCCTTGAATAGGAATAGAAAGTGGTTTTAATGGTAAGCCAAGCTTATTCAAGCATTTTTCAGTCATTACTGAAATTTGACTTCCATTATCAATAAGAGCTCTACACACTTGTGATTTGCCATTAATATCGCTAATAGATACTAAAGCAGTTGAGAGAAGAACAGTAACTGGGGCAGTAGCACTAGCCACAACGTTTGGCACATCTGTTTCAACAGTACTGCCTGTGGGTATAGAATCAGTAACAGAAAAATGTAGCAGAGTATGGTGACGTTTCTGACATGAGCGACAGGTATATCGAGATTTGCATAATGCAAGTGCATGACTGCCAAAGCAATTCACACAACGTTTTTGATCTTTAATAAATTTGAAACGATCTTGAGAGGTTTTATTTAAAAATATGTCACATTTGAAAATGCTGTGTTTAGCTTTACATACAAAGCATGTAGGAGTAATATTATTAGGTGTAGTTGATAGTACATCCTGTGAATTAATTGGGGGTGTTTCTAATATCAAAGATTGATATTTTGAGTGAGAATTTACCAAGTTGTTGGTTTTACGTGTCATAAGCGGAGACTGTCTCTTTGGAAATGAATTTGGAGTTGGATTAGACAAGAGATTTGTAGTGACACTATTGGTGGTTAAAGCCTTACATTGATCATTTAAAAATGTGTGTAAGTTGCTATACGATGGGATTTCTATATTACTATATTTTAATTCAAACCTCTCTCTGGTGTGACGATCAAGTTTCTGAGTTAATAAAGTTAATAAAGTTAAATCCCAAAGATTCACATTAAATGTTTCTAGAGCAGCCACATTTTCAGAAAATGTATTTAATAAAGTTCTAAGAGAGCTGGGTGAATTAGTCACAACTTTTTGAGCATTAAACAGATTACCCCAATGGGTGGAAAGTAATATACGTTTATCATCGTATGTATTTTTTAAAGTATTTAAAGCAATTTCATAATTATCTGAAGTTAAAGGTAAATATTTAATTGTGTTTAATGCTTGATCTGAGAGAGACGTACGTAAATATTGATATTTTTCAATTGTTGATAATTTTGTTTTATTGTGTACGAGAGATACAAATAACTCATAAAAAGATGTCCACTCAACAGGATTTCCAGAAAATTTTGGCAAATTAATTCTTGGAAATTGTACATTATCTTCATCATTAAGTTTGCTTGCAACCAATTTATTAGTAGTAGAACTTATAGTGGTAATACGTATATTCTTTGACTGAATAATATCATACAGTTGATCAAATGTTTCTTGTAAGTTATTTAAGGCATCCAATTGTTTATCAGAAAGTGAATTTAATTTTAAAGATTTACGTTTTTCATAGGTATCTAAATAAATCCGTTCAGCGCGTTTTACTTTAGCAAGAAACATTGATTGAGACATTGAGTCATCATCTATTACTGAAAATGCAGAAATAGTGGTTAATTGATTAATTTCAAATTCAATCTCTTTTTGAAAGTCAAGGAAGTCCATTATGGAAATAGTTATAATGGAATAGTGTATATTTTATGTATATAATATATATTTAGAAAGGCAATGAATAGGCTGTTGTTCAGAAATTATGACACAAGGCAACCTATTTATCAATATTTTATGGTGACAAAAGGGGATTTGTAACACCTGTTTGAAAACTAAAAAGTTATTTTATTATAAAGAATTTACAAATGTAAGAAACCTACCACCCTATAGTGTGATGCTATAAGTGTGTTAATATAAATATTTAGGTCTACAAAGAGATATGGACCCTTGAAATATTTTACTTGAGACACTTGAGATAATATGCAGATGTGGCAGGTTGTTTTAGAAGGGACAAACATAAACAGATGCAGATAAGAATGCAGAATGCTGTCTTTTTAGAATATGAGTTGATATTAATGTGTATCTTTATATCATTAAGTTATTAATTTTAACCTTAGACAAGAATATTAAGTAAATTTTGAAATAAAGAATAATAGAATGTATCCTATAGGTAGCTGAAATCATGAGATCCGGCTCGAAGGACCAAAAATATGTTGTTGATAGAGATTTGTTATAATAATTATAATAATTAATTACAACTAAAAGGTTCAATTATATTAGCCGAAGGACCAGTCAACTAACGTTGACAAAAACATAGGGGGGAAGTAAATATAAGGGGGAAATTGAAAGTGCTAAATACCTTTCTGTGTTGTCTTCTATACGCTGGAGGCCTCCTTGTATCTTCAGGTGGAACCAGGTGAATCGTTGCACAATAGGGTAAAAGCACTGGTATGATGGATAGGTTGAAGGGTAGTTGAGGTGGAGTAATAATGTTTCAATAACAATTATTATTTTCGCGTGCAATACGACGAGGAGTTGAAAGTAGGTGTGTATAGGATGAGTGTCAATGGGCAACTATATTTTTAAAACAAAAGAGAGGGGATGGAGTGTTGCATTATCTGTCTATGAACTAAGATTAAGGGATAGTCCCTGAATAACTAAGATTATTGAGTGTTGCCTAATGTCAAGAAATTATTTCCTGAACATAGTCTCTGAAAAAAAGTTTTTTTCAACTCTTGGCGATTCTTGGCAGCCAAATTTGGCATAACTTGAAAGGTAATGAAACGGATTAACGATAAAAAACGCTATCGGAACAAACATTCATAAACACCATAATCTGCAGCCCTTTAAATTATTTAAATATGCTTATTTGCAAATATGATTATTTTATGGCAATTTTGTTGATAGCATAATTTTTGTATGTACATGTTTTCAGAAACAATATTGTTTTATATAAAGTAAATACTTACCTTTAGTTTGTATACTGTACAATCACAATTTGTAAAATCTTAACAGGATTGCTATAACGAACAGTGCAAATACACTAATAAATGTCACTGAACTGACAAACCGCTTATATTGAATATTTTACAGACTTTTGTTTATTGTCATAGCAGCGGTGTATAAGGTATCACGATTTATAGGTAAAAATGGTTTCATATAATGTTTCTTTTTTTAATAAGACCACAGAAATTATATAATTTGACAAATATTTTCGAGATTTTTTTCCACCTATAATTTAAAAAGTGACCTCTGTGCGACGTCGCCAATAGCAGCTTCCTTTTGTCGGCCTAAATTGCTTAGGTAACGCACATAGTGTTCAGTATTAATACTTCGGTTTCTAAAATCTGTGAACCTAATAACAGCTGTTATTCGGGGAATAACATCAAAATAAAATGTTTATATTCATTAACTGACGAAGTTTTGCCTATTATGCTATAGCGATTTTTGTACCGTGTACCAAGTTTCTATATTTCTGCTGCCATCAGATATACTCGAGTGCCCAGTGCCATATTTAATATAATATACACTATTGCTGCGCACTGTTTGCCTTTTTTGTCTGTTTTGTCGCGCTGCGCTAATTTTAATTGTTTTGAATAAAATTTGTAATTTATAATATATACCTACTTATAGAATTCTCGTACATATATTTTCTTATTTACCCTTCCGGTAAATGCTGTTAACATTAAATTTTTTATCCTATTGTGGAATTTTAATTTTGATTTTGTATGTGTCTTGTACCTCCCTCTCTGCCGACACGATCGGCTGGCGCCCTGGCGTAACTTCCTCTACACACGGCCCATAGCTCTACCGCATATTGACTGCCGTGCCAACCTCAGATGCAAAGAAGAGGTTACAAAATAAATAAATAAAATAAATATTGTTCTGAACATGGGTATTCGCCATAGAAATATAAAGAGAGTAGAAGGACGAAAGCATATTCCCGCCAATCAATTTTTGGGTCCCCTAACATGGCTTCCCAATACAGGAGTAGAGCATGCGCACGAAGAATAAGGCTGTGTTTTTGGTTTTTGACAGCAGTCACCGACGTAGGTTGCAATTTGCAATGCACATTGCATTTTAATTTAAATGGCGGCTTGTTGTTTGTCGTTGTGAAGTGTGTTTATATGATTATAGAGAGAGACTATTTTTATGTTTATTTATTCTGTTATTTAATAGTGTTAAAGACCTTAATTATTAATTTATTAAATTATTTTAACGTCTTTTTGACTCAATTTTTCTAAAGTATAGAAATATGCCGTGTAGAGTTTTAGTGTGGAATTGCAAGAGTTGTAGACATATAGCAGGAGTAACGTATCACAGGTAATTAGAATAGGAATTTTTTTTAAATAGGAAAACAAGTTAAAATTTACATTTTCTTATAGTCTCGGAAAAGCTCGCTATGCTAGTTAGCTGCGAGCGATAGGAAGAAGCCCTACAGAAAATTTGATTTTGAACTATTGAATGGGAATAAAATTGTCAAACAAAATGTGTTTCCGAGGCATAACTTACCACCTAATGTGGTTTTCCGAGATGTAACACAGTCTGTAAATTTGGAACCTCGAACAAAAAAATTAAGGTAAACTTTGACGTTGATGTTTTGTTGCTTATTGCTTAGATAATGAGTTTTGTGCCAACTGCGTTTAGAAAACATGACAAATTATAATATGTAGTAGTTCGGTCAGTTACGTCTTTACTCACTACACATAACAGGATATTTATGAAACTGGGTGCTTGCTTGGGATAGTGGTTTGGTGCTGCTAAAGTAGAATAAAATTTTACTTCCCAAATACCACACTTTCAAAAGTACTTCTGTTTTTTTTTAATTGGATTTTGTTTTTTGATGGATTTATATCACAAAGATACATTTAAAAATACACAATGTATTTGGATAATGAGTTTTTGAAATTATTCTTTTTTTAGACCTGATTTTGGAATCAATAGTTGCATAGAATCGAAGCAAGCAACAAATGTATATGATGATGTTAATATACCAGGAACATCTTCTGCTCCTCCAGATCTACATATTGATATTAGTACACTAAAACCATCAGATACTGAACCCGTTCAACTTTAACTACTTGTTTAGTAATTTAAAATGGTAATCAGTTTGAGGTCGACTCCTGCTAAACTGAGGTTTATTTACTTTTTAGAACAAACTCATCTGATTGAGCAGGTTTAAGAGGTAGCCCTAAGAGAAGTAGAAAATTAATAGAAAAAATTCATACATATGCGTAAGTTCATTTGGTAAATTATTTTGAAGAACAGTATAAAAAAAATATATATTTGTATATATTGCATATAAATGTATAGGTATATTGCATAATTGAAACTTCAATAACTTTGCGACAATTGTTTTTTCCCATATTGTTTTGTTTTGTTTGTTTTAATTTTTATTCTTGTTTTGTATTATTTTTATTTGTATTTTTTTAATAAAATATTAACCTACCTTGAATATAAACATTTATTACCCGAGGCTCCAAGAAATGAATTCAGCTATTCATAGTGTGTCGACCATATTTTTTGGATTTATAATTCATATGTATGACAGCCAATTTATAGTAAACGGTAAGTTTAAAAAAAAATTAATATCAATTTGAATGTTTTTCTACCCTTTTGTCGAAGCAAATAATGTAGATCAGAAAAATATAAATGACCTACAAATTGTGTAGGTAAAAATTAGAATGTTCATTTACATTAAAATGCAATAAAACCAATAATTAAATAGCTATTTATACAACTAGAACTTTTATGAACTGTTTCTAATTTTGACATGTAAAGTGAGACTTTTCAAAACCCTTTGACGTTTGAAACGTCTTACTTTTCACAACCCGTTACGAAAAGTAATATATTACGCAACTGGTTATGTAAGGGTCATTGCATATAGTAGGTTATTTAGACCTGACAAGCTATGAAAGTGACGAACTGGCACACCGTTACAACCTACTGGATTGTTTTTAAACATACAAAATTCAGAGTTTTCTTTTCTCATAGTTTTCTCATAAAATATGAAATTGGTGAAAATTAGAAAAATCTTGTATGTAACACGTTGGGGAACACTATTTTGTGTAACTCGCATCCTTTTGCGGAACTCGCTAGCGCTCGTTCCGCAGAAATCTGCTCGTTACACAACATAGTACTTTTCCCAACTGGTTACATAAATAGCTATTTCACAACCGGTTGCGTAATAATTTACTTTTCGTAACTGGTTGTGAAAAGTAAGACGTTTCCTAACATCAAAATGTTTTGAAAAGTCTCACTTTACATGTAAAAATTAGAAAAAGATATTTAAAGCTATTGCTTTAAATGAAATAAAAAATTAGAATGTTGATTTAAATTAAAATGCAATAAAAACCATAACTAAAAGATATTTAAAGCTAATTGCTTTAAATAATAACATTCTAATTTTTACTAATATGTAAATAAAAATTACATATCACGTTAGTCCATGCTTCGTTCAAATGATCAAAGGCGGTAAATTTAAACCCGTTAAAACGAAGTCCTGTATAAAATGTGTACTGCGCAGAATCACCTACTGTAACATGGCCGCGCCCTATGAGGACCCATTTCTTAGAACGGTATCCGACTTCTCCTCACTTTATATTTCTATGGTATTCGCCCATTTCTCGAACAGATTTTAAAAGGATTTATTCTATATATGTGATATCGATCTGTTGGTAATCCGTAGATTTGTGAATAGTACGGGTGGACGCCTCAATATACTGGGTTGCATCAAAGTTGAACCAAATCTGCATAACTCGCAAAACCTAGTATTCTGAGAGACTTCAATTAACCCTGTATATTGAAACTTTGCCTGGAGTCGATTATCTTTATCGTGCTTTATTAACTGCAGTTTTAGCATCAACATGAGACCTGGATTTTGAGAGTCGGTTCACGAGTAAAAAAGTTATCAGTGCAAGGCCAAAAATAGATATTTTTGCGGTCACTGTGTAAATAAGGCAAATCAACGAAAATCGCAAACACCGTTTCGAGATATGAGGTTCTAATTTATGACATTCATGTTGAAATTCAGAAAAAATTTTTTTGTTGAAATGGGACCATGCCGAAATTTCACAAATTTAGCACTGTTTTATTTTCCGCCCTGTAGAAACTTTACATGAAACATATATCCTTGGTACAAACAAGGACCGGCAGACAAAACATTGTACTAGCTGACACTTCAAACAGAAACTAAATAGGCGACGGCAATCCAGATTTATTCTGTTCCAAAATCAGAGCAAATTTGGCAGTGTAACGTTTATTTTGTTGATCAGTTTAGTTAGTTCTCATATAAAATAAAGGCAGAACCAATGATATTTTTTTTAGGTTAGTCCTCCGAATTAGATGCGATGATTTATCTGCTCATTATGTACTTGGAAGAAAGTTTGGATGTGATGCGGAGACAGAGGCCCTCGATTTACTACGAACTGCGTCTGCTCTAAAATTAAAGGTTGTTGGTGTTTCGTACCATATCGGGTCTCAGAGTTCAAATTTTTCAATACACAAGGAAGCAATTAGACAAGCAAGGCACGTTTTCGATATTGCAGAAAGTTTGGGATATAAATTCAACTTACTGGATATTGGTGGCGGATATCCAGGAGGCAGACAAGCGTCAATCAAACAGGTATCAATAATATAAAGTAGGTAATTAAATAGGTAGTAAATACTTTGAGAGTGAATTATGCGGCCGATATTCTGTTGCATTAACTTTCACAACGATAATTTTTGGCTCAAGCCTCCCTACAGTGCTAGTCACACCCAATAAAAGTCCGTATCACTATAGTGGAGCGGATCTACGAAAAAAAGGGGTCCAAACGGAAGTGACTTTTTTGAAGAAAAATATTTCCAACTTGTTGATAATGTTCCCCCCTACCCCCTGGTAACTTTTTCCGGTAATTGTTGTCCACCAGGGGGCGCGCGCAGCCCTTCAAATATTGTAAAAACAGGTTTTTTTAGATTACGCGTAATCGAGGAGACGGATAGAAAAATTTTTTTTGTTTTTCTATAAGGAATCGAGGACAGCTTGAAAAAAAACAAAACTCAAAGACACGGGCGTGGGGGGTGAAAATAAAAACGTTATTTTTTTGTTTATTTTTTTTGTTATGGGAATGAGGCGGGAGGGGCGCCTATCATATTGAAAAAGTTGGGCGATTGTGTAAACTTTACTGAAAAAAAAATTTGCCGATTTCGTTCATTAGGGATGTCAGGGCGTCGAATCTAGGTTAAAGCCCTATAGAAGGGCGAGGAGATGTCCTACGCCCTTAAGCCAGAGCTCATTCTCAAGGTGAAGGTTTCCCTTATTAATTAAAAAAAATCCCGATCGCACCAATAGATTTCATACGCGCGCGAGTTGGGACGCTGGGAAATTTTATTGTGGACTCTACCCTCCCTTCCCGCGCGATATCCCGACTCACACACAGATAGATTCCATGCGATTCCTTCCTTTACTCTCTCATTTCGTTGTCCATTTCAACGGTTTTTTTTTCTTCACGATGAATTTTGGAAGCGAATTCAATTGTTAATGCTTAATTGGGCAATGACGAATTTTTTTTAGGTAACAGCGAGAGCAGGAAGGAAGAGGAGGAGGGGTTATGATATAAAGAAAAATAAATCGCAATTTATAATTAACATTTCTCATAAAATATTTATATACAACATCACAAATAAACAATTTTTCGGCCATATACTTATACATAATGTCACGACTCGAGTCTGATAACCGCAGCGCCTAAATCTAATCGAGTCGTGCTTTTTTAGTTGGAATCTCTATTTCTCCGTCGCTACCACTTGATTCGTCTTCGCTTTCATATTCCCAATATGAATCTGGGTCATTATTTTCCAAATTTTCATACACGTGTAAACGAATGCCCAACGATAATTAAAATAAAAGAACAAGCGTCTGCTACAAACGTATATTCTCGACTATCTTACAAAACCTCTACATATTCCTTTCATAGGGCCGTCGAAGCAGCCCTTAAACACTTTACTTAAAACTAAACATTGTTATCGAGACTCTGTCGCCCTGAAGGCAATTAAATATGTCTACCGCAATCCCGATAATAAACATATGGCTCAGCCGGAACAGTCCTATTCTGAAAAGAGTATACACAGGGCGTTAGCGCTTACAGTCGGCCAAACCTGACACCCTTCGCGTCCCCGTGAAGCTCGCTTTTCCTCAAATCTGTAACAAAAATAAAAATAAAATAAAATGTAAAAAACGATTACAGTTGTGCGTCCTCGCAGTCATCCTCAGACTCACTAGAACTAACAACTGCTTTAAATAGTTTCATCTTATCAGAGGGACATATCCCTCTATATGCAGTTCGGCAGCGTTCTGCCCCTGCCAAATCCTCGACCACGTAGCGATCGTTATCTAACACTGTCGTTACAGTGAAGGGTCCTTGATAACGTGGTTCGCGTTTCTTACTTTGTCCAACGTTTGAACAGTGTGCACGTTGCACAAGGACCTGTTCTCCTACAGAGTACTCCTTCGTCTTGGCATGCCGTTTATCGTACGATTCCTTTTGCTTTTGCTGACGTTCAGAAATTCGTTTTGACACTTTAGCCCTCACAGACGGAAGGTCAATAGGCACGTTGCCATCACACACCTCGGCTGTCAGAAAAGCATCATTAACACCACGAGGCTGATAACCGAAAAATACTTCGTAAGGTGATTTTCCGGTCACGGAGCTCACCGCCGTGTTAGTGCCCCATCTAACCGTAGCTAAGGCTTTATCCCAGTGGAGATCGTCATCTACACTAGACATTAGCGCTGATAATACTACTCGATTTACCCGCTCTAGTTGCCCGTTGGCTCGAGGGGTAGCCGTAGCGCAAAGGACTCGCTTTATACCTAACCCAGAACAAAAATCAGTGAAAACTTGACTTGTAAAAGCCAAGTCCCTCTATCGCAGATCAACCGACGTGGTACTCCGAACATGTCGATTAGCTCATCAAGGAGATGTACCACGGGTGTCGTTTTCGTATTGGGCACAGCTTTAAGGAAAACGAACTTGGTGAAACCGTCTACAGCTGCTAGTAAGTAACTGTTTTTACGTGCACTTTTTATAAATGGACCCAGGTGATCCAAATGAATAGTGTCCATAGGTATTGCTTTTTTTTCCATGCTCTGTAAACTACCGGGAATTTTTCCCGCTGGCTTTTTATTGTACAGGCAGCACAACCACGAGGAGATGTAATTTTTCACGTAATTCCTCATTGAAGGAAACCAGTAGCGCTTAGATATTGATTCTAGCGTTTTATCAACTGCAAAATGTCCTGCCGCGTCGTGATAATACGTTAATATGTTTCGTCTGGATGCCTTTGGCACCACCCAACGCTGTCCGTGAGCTGTCCTTCGGTACACTCTATTATTTTTCAGTATGAACGAGTCTATCGCTTTTATCCAAAGAAGGTCGAGACAATACTTCATGTAGGTACTTGCAGCGCTTATCTTGTAACTGTGCAGCTAAAATCCAGTCACCTTCAGATACATTGACATGTAACATATCAATTTCTTCCGTAACGTCGTTGGGATTTATTGGATTGCGACTGAGTGCATCTACGTGACTCATTTTTGAGCCCGCTCTATATTCTACTGTAAAATCAAATTCTTGTGTGAAGAGCCACCATCTACCAATTCGAGGAATCAAATCACGCTTCGTTAAAGTTGACCGTAATGCGTTACAGTCCGTTACTATCTTAAAAGTGATACCAACCAGATAAACTCGAAATTTCTTCAAGGAGTCCACCACAGCCAGAGTCTCCAACTCATAAGAGTGATAAATTTGTTCTTCTTTTGTCGTGGCTCTACTGAAATACTGAACCGGTTTTAATTCACCGTCACTTCTCTGTTTTTGCAGAAGAATTCCTCCTATTCCCCATTTGCTCGCATCCGTATGTACTTCAGTTGTGGCTTCTCTATCATATATAGCTAAAGTTGGACGTGTTGTTAATTTTTCTTTATGCTCGTCAAAAGCACGTTGTTGTTCATCGTCCCAGGAAAATACAGAGTTTTTCTTCGTTAAGTTCGTAAGGGGCTTTGCAATTAGTGCGAAACCTTTTATGTATTTGCGAAAATAACTGGCAAGACCCAAGAATTGTCTTACCGAATGCACATCTATTGGCGTAGGAAAATCCCTAACGGATATGATCTTGTCGCGGCCTGGCTTAATGCCTTCTTTGCTAATTTCATGACCTAAATAATTTATGTTTTCTTGTAAAAAGTTACATTTATTAAACCGTAGTCATTCGGACATCACGTAAAAGCTTTAGAACGTTTTCCAAACTTTGGAGCCCGCTGTCAATATCCTTAGATGGGATAAGTATGTCGTCAAGATACGCCATAGCCGTTGTATAGCGCAATGATCCCAAAATTCGATGGATCGCACGTTGAAAAACTGCCCGTGCATTTACCAAACCGAAAGGCATAACTAGATATTCGTAATGACCATCCGGTGTAACGAAAGCTGTTTTCTCAACCAAGTCCTTGGCTACAGGTACCTGGTGATACCCTGA
Organism: Tetropium fuscum; assembly: GCA_964058915.1. Lineage (NCBI taxonomy): Eukaryota > Metazoa > Arthropoda > Insecta > Coleoptera > Cerambycidae > Tetropium > Tetropium fuscum. The sequence continues at coordinate 90,154 of CAXKVY010018584.1, read as the reverse complement.
TGCAAGATCTAGACTTGTAAAATACTGACATCCATTAAGCCCATCCAGCAAATCATCGATTCGAGGTAGCGGATATTTATCTTTTATCGTTTTACGATTCAACGCGCGATAGTCTACGCACATGCGCATTTCACCGTTCTTTTTCTTTACTAATAGGATGGGGCTCGAATAAGGAGATGAAGATTCCCGGATTATGTCATTATCAAGTAGGTCTTGTACTATTTCCCTAACCTTCTCTCTTTCGGAGAAAGCTAACCGGTAAGGCCTGTACGTGACAGGTATGTCATCGGTAAGTTTAACGCAAATTTCCGTGACATCAGTTTTCCTCACCTCATTAAGGTTGGTAGCAAAACAATCTCGGTATTTATTTACCATATCGAGTAATTTAGCTTTCTCGTCGTGGTCAAGATTATGATCGATGCGGTCTTTAAGATCAGACATCGTAAAATAATTGACAGCATTTGAATTGACCGATAAACATTCGACATTTTGTGGACATTCGTCAGCAGCGCAAGTAACAGCCCTTGCGACCACGCGACCGTTTTCATATAAAATAGCATTGTTTGAAATGTTTAAGACTGGTACCAGACCAATTACCAGACAGTTCTTAAGTTTGTTATACATCTGGGAATCACGTTAAATTTATTTGGCCAGGACCTATTTTGTAAATCTACAAATACATCTCTACAATCCTCAGAGGCATTCAAGGGTATATGCCCTATGTGATGAGGGGGGATAACGGTAGTCTCCTTAGCCCACAGGGTGACTTTGCGAGATGGTAAAGTATCAAGTTCATTAAGTGGAGCCCTATCTACATTAAATAACCTAACTTGTCCTTCGCGTACCACCATAATAACATCAGGATGATTGGTAAATGGTTGTCCTACAATGACAGACACTTGTTGGGCCATGTCTGGCACCACGAGTGCTTCAACGGACGCCACTGCTAAATCTACTCTAAGACGAATAAAAACTTTATGGCGGATCGATATTGAGCCACCCGCAAAACCACTTAAGCATATCTGTACAGGGTGAAGATCCAAACCTAGACTAGCGACGTCTGACTCACGTAATAAAACAGCGTGGCTACCTGAGTCCACATAGCCGCGGAATATAGATCCATTTATGGAACAATCAATAAAATAACAGGTATTGATATCCTCATTTTTAAATACATTTAAATTTAGAGTAGATTGCGACTTACAACCTTGTTTATCTTTATTATTATTTCTTGGACAGTTTCGTTCATCATGTCCTAACAGCTTGCACACATTGCACTGAATACGAGGTTTAAAGCACTTCGATGCGATATGGCCACGTTGACCACAATTGAAACACTTTGTCGAGAAACCGTTGTTTTTCGACTTATTTGGGAGATTATTTCTCAAATCACCCGACCCATGTTTCCTCATATGCTTGTCTTGTTGACCTTGCTGTTGTTGGCCAGACGTAGAAGGCACACTTGCATGCAATGCAGATAAATATTCCTCGTATAAGGATTCTGGGGTCTCGTATCTCCCGGCTCTTGCTCCATTCTGCACTACAGAGTCGCCGATGCCGTGTATTAAGCAAGAAACCGCCCGCTTACCATGAATATCGCACGTTCTAAGTAATGTTCCATTTTCTCAAAGTAGTACGTGGTCATTGTTTCGGTCGGTTCTTTCGTCTGTTGAGCATGGTTTGAAGGAGAGTTGCATAGTCGGTGTGGTCGGGAAAACTTCTTTTCACCAACGCTTTCCACTCCTCCCAAGTTAAATTATAGTTTTGTAGGCTGTGGTACCAACTTTTTGCCATGCCTACTAGTCTCGTTTGCATGTGGTAAATAGTTGTTATCTCATCCCACTGATTTAACAATCTTAGTTGGTCAATCTTTAGTAGCCATTGGTGCGCCGTCAGATTACTATTTTCTGGCGAGAATTCTGGTATACAACCACTACTGACCTTCAATCTAGGTACTTCCTGCCTGGATTCAGTTGATTGAGGTTGGCGACTTAGACTTCTAATCATGTTTTCCAGTCTTCTGAACCTCTCTTCTGTGCTCTCAGGTTCAGGAGTTCTTGCAGATGCAGAGCTGGAACGAGAAGACAAACGTATTTGTCTAACGTCCACGATACGTGATTCTGGACGTTTCCTTGAATCACTTTCCTCTGCGCCTCTGCGAGATTTTCGATTGCGATAATGTTCTCTATCACTGTCTGCACTCGAACTGGAGCACTGACTGCGAGATCTAGATCATTTACCCATTGTTCTTGAAACAAAACAAAATGCACCAACTAAACAATTAATTAGGCACACAACCACTTTTCGTAGTGACCGGCTACACAAATAAATCGCACAAAGTGTCCAAAAATATAGCACAGTGACACGGAATTGATTATTAATAAGCGGCACGTGAATTAATCGCACACCTGATCTGTAAACGAATGCCCAACGATAATTAAAATAAAAGAACAAGCGTCTGCTACAAACGTATATTCTCGACTATCTTACAAAACCTCTACATATTCCTTTCATAGGGCCGTCGAAGCAGCCCTTAAACACTTTACTTAAAACTAAACATTGTTATCGAGACTCTGTCGCCCTGAAGGCAATTACATATGTCTACCGCAATCCCGATAATAAACATATGGCTCAGCCGGAACAGTCCTATTCTGAAAAGAGTATACACAGGGCGACAAGTTTGCATACAATAAATTGCTGCAAGCATCGTCATGCACCCCCGATCTGCGTTTATTAAAAATTTAGGAAATTAGATTAAGATTGTTCAGTAGAAGGAAAAAAGTACTATTTATTGTATAGATCAAGAATAAACACCCAGTACTTACAGCAGCTTCAGTAAATTAATGTACAAGCGATGACGGGATTTTTTTTGTATTTATTTTCCACTCAAACAGAATGATGCAGTCTGGAGAGATAACCTTCTTGCTGCACTGCACCCGTCGGAAAAGTTAAGAAAATGTCACTAATGTCAGGCTTACTTTCCTGAGCTCCGATTTCATTCCCCTCCTCACCTTGCCGTCATCCCCCGCGCGAGAAGAGAGGGTAGAGTCCACGCCCACTATTCTGCCGCTGGAGATACTGGCGAGAGAAAATAAAATTTTCCAGCGTCCCAACTCGCGCGCGATGAAAACTATTGGTACGATCGGTAATTATTTTTCTTTTAATTAATAGGGGAAACCTTCACCTTGAGAATGAGACCTGGCTTAAGGGCGTAGGACGTCTTCTCGTCCTTCTACAGGGCTTTAACCTAGATTCGGCGCCCTGACGTCCCTAATGAACGAAATCGGTAATTTTTTTCTGTAAAGTTTATGCAGTTGCCCAACTTTTTCAATATGATAGGCGCCCGCCCCTCCCACCTCCTTCCCATAACAAAAAATAAACAAAAAAATTACGTTTTTATTTTCACTCCCCACGCCCGTGTTTTTGAGTTTTGTTTTTTTTTCAAACTATCCTCGATTCCTTATAAAAAACAAAAAAAAATCCGGAGAAAAAAGGACCGGATATACACCCGTTTATACCTTTTCCACCCTCTCCCCTCCCAACCCTTCCACAATTGAGAAATCTCAAAAAAATTTCAGCCTGGGCTTCCGATAACCATTACCTACAAGAGAGAAAAAAATCAGCTTCCCAGTCCCACCCCCTTTCCCGCAACACCCCCTTGCTCACATTGCTCACTCCCTTTTTCTTGTCCCCCCTAAAAAACAAAAACCTTAAAACCGCTGTTCTAATCGACCGATTTTGACGGGTCTAAAACCAGATTACGCGTATCGAGGAGACCTATTTTTCTTGTTCAAACCATTTTTCTATCCGTCTCCTCGATTACGCGTAATCTAAAAAAAAACTTTTTTTGCAATATTTTAAGGGCTGCGCGCGCCCCCTGGTGGATAACAATTACCGGAAAAAGTTACCAGGGGGTAGGGGGGAACATTATTAACAAGTTGGAAAAAAACTTTTTTCAAAAAAGTCACTTCCGTTTGCAAACTTAGATCCGCTCCACTACTTATAGGAAAATATAAGATGTGTTTGAGGTGAATACTTCATTAGCCGCATGAAAGTGATTTTTCAAGGTCGCGTCACGGCAAATTTTATAACATTTTCGTCTCGCAAGTGAGATAAAGTATATGACAGATATGAGGTAGAGAGAGAAACAGATATAGCGAATGCAGCGATACTTATACTGCCGTCCTAAGAAAGACCACCGCATCTGCAAAAATTATAAAAATTGAGTTGAGCGCGAAAATCAGTTCTCAACAACTTATATTACATATTTACATAGAAAAAAACCCGTATTTAGAACTCCAAATATATATTTTGAGGAAATTATAATACCTAGCATCTACAAAAAGATTTGCTGAACTAAAGCCGAACCCCGGTACTACAACGCTACGTAGAAACAACATAGCATATACTTGTCGTAGCCTGTAGATGCTGTGTTTATACTAAGGAAAATGCAGACGCCGTATTTTCGCTACGTAATTGGCGCGTATTTCTAAAGCCGTTAAAATATATTCAGTTTGTTTACAAATTCGGTGTGTAATGTCGTGTAGTGTCTTATCAAAATTGAATTGATAAAGAAACAAGGCAAATTCTTCAAAGTTAAAAAGCAAATAAGGTAAGTCAGAACCATGATATATTATTTAATAGCTTTTTACAAGTTTGCTTTACTTGAATGAAAGAGAAACACGAAGGTAAAATTAGCGAAACGAGAAAATTTACATTAACTTTTAAATAAATTTCCTCCACTAGATTACGATATATTTTTTAAGGATCTGTAACTTGATTTTTCACGATTGGGTACATTTGATTTATTATAAATCGAATATTTCTATTTTTTATTCACTCTGATATCTCCATCATTAGAGAAGATACAGGGAAAAGATTTTAAATTAGCGAAACTGTTTTCAATTGTCTGACTTCACAGGGTGTCTCAAAAAATACCGAAGATTCCTTCCTTACCTCCTTTTCGTCCCTGTATTATTATATTACAATTCAAAGAAGAATCGCTTGAAAACGGTAAGAATTGTAGCTTAATTCGTAAATAATTAAGCTAAAATTCATAACAAAGAACTCGAAATAGCCCGGAGGGTCTAGAAGAATAAAATAGATATTTAAATCTTATTTCTTTTGCAGATTTCCCATTTTGCGATATTTTTGAATATGTCGAAGAGAAGTAGACTTTTAGTCCAAATGGCTCAAAATGAGCAAAGGGAAACTCACTCTGATCACCCTGAACATGAACTTGTTGATTGGTCTGATAGTGAAAAAGAGAACAGTCCTTTAGTCTCGTTTGAAAACTCCAAAGTATATGAAAATTTAAGCAATAATAAATTCGAGGAATATCCAATTTTCACAGAAGATGGAATAGAGTTACAACAGGACATCGAAAAAGAAAATAAAAAGTCATGTGTCATACTTCAAGACGTGCATCTGCTATTATCTCATGCAACTGTGATAGACGCCACAAATGAACTAGAACCAGAAAAAATGGTTAATGTTGAGGCATTTGTTAGGCTAGACCAGAGTTTTTCTATTAAGCCGAGTGAAAATCAAGTAATAATAACATTGAATTAATATATAATAATATAGATCCGCAAATTGCAAAAATAAATCCAATTTCAAATAATGACTCCATAACTCTAGAAGAAGTTGACGTGAACGAAGTTGAGTCCATATATATTGGAGGTATATATGGACTCCTGTATGTAACTGTATGTTCCTTATCAAAAAACAGCCAAAAACATATTTTCTTTACGCACGAGTGCGTAAAGCATTTTTCTTTACGTATTGTATTTTTCTTCACGCAATAGTGCGTAAAAATTTTACGCACTGTACAGAGTGCATAAAGTGGGTACTTTACTTTACGAAAGAATATATATATGATTTCAGCAGATAATACGGATAACGTGGATAATGATAATAGACGAGAAAATATAATGCTAAACCAACAGCAACATCATGAACCACCCGAAAAACAAGAAGAACTACAACTTCAACGTGATCAAGCGGTAGAACCTTTGGAATTAGAACAAGAAAATGAAGGTAACGTATGTAGTACAAAAAGAACTGGGAGATATTGGAAATATCTTTTTTTCAGGATGCAAAGGATACACAAAGAAAGGTGAAAAAAGAAAACGGCGAAAAATTGAAGATAGTTTGGTTAAAAGGAATGAAAACAAGAAAAAAGAAATCCAAAGGAAACATTCTTTGAAACCACCTTGCAGCATAGAAAAATGTAAGTTTAAATGTCTAAACAAATTAAATGAAGAAAGAAGAAAAACTATTAATAGCATGTATTGGAGACTAGAATGGATTGAAAAAAATCATTTGTCCTAAATTGCTTGTCACGAACAGATGTTAAGAGAAGAACCACCGAGGCTGAATGTTCACAGAGAAAAAATCCTTTTAAATACTTTTTGACAAATGAGACAGGGGAAAAGATGTTGGTGTGCAAATGCTTTTTTTTTTGACAATTCTTGGATATCACAAAAAAAAACGATTGGCCAATTCACGCATTTGTAAAACAGAATGTGTTCCAGTCATCTACTCCTATTCACCCTAAAAAAGATGGACGAGGAAGAGCGGCTTGTAAAAGCAAAATACCTACTCTAGATATTGATGCCCATATCGAGAGCTTCAATCCGAGTATATCACATTACAGACGTGAACATGCACCAAATCGTAGGTACCTGCCCAGCGATTTGACCATAGAATGCATGCACAATGATTATTTAGAGACTTACCCTCATAACCAATGCTCATACGAGGTATATCGTAAACGTGTAAAAGACAAAAATATATCTTTCACAAATCTTGGACACGAAGAGTGTGAATTGTGTGAATAATTCAAACTACATAATAAGGAGCATAATCCTGAAAACTTGGATCAAGCGTGTTCTGAATGTAATAGGTGAAAGTAACACATTCAACGGGCTAAAGACTCAAGAGATGCATATCGTTTGGATACAAATCAAGAAGATTCGGAAACAACCCTTAAAGTATCCGTTGATTTACAGAAAGTCATAATGCTGCCAAGGCTTGACATGGTCAAGAAAGTGATATTTACCCAACGAATATCTGTATTCAACGAAAGTTGTGTACCCGTTGGTAAAATTAAAAATCAAAAGGCCTGTTTATGGCACGACGCCATTGCTGGACGGGGAAAAGAAGAGATAATTAGCTCATTTAATGCGTTCTTTTTACATAACAGGGATATTAAACATTTTGTTATTTGGGTCGATAACTGCTCAGGACAAAATAAAAAGTGGGCATTTTTATCTTTCCTGGTGTATAGTGTAAACTGCGATGCAATAGCCGCTGAGGACATTTGTATAAAATATTTTGAACCAGGACATACTTTTATGTCGGCTGATCATTTCCACCATCAGGTTGAATTGTCTTTAAAAAAGCATTTCATTGCCGCCTTTCATTGCTAATGTCTTCATGAGTCGGTTTGAAACTGAAGCAAAAGAAGAATTCGAGTATTTTCCTAGGATTTGGCTTAGGTATGTGGATGACATTTTTGCCGTGTTTGACACTAAGATTGCGGATGTAGAAAACTTCATTTCCAAATTAAATAGTCATTTCACTTCTGTAAAGTTTACATATGAACTAGAAAATAATGGAAAACTTCCATTTTTAGATGTATTAGTAATTAAAAATAGTGACAATAGGTTAGAATTTGATATATATAGAAAATATACCATTACGATCAGATATATCCCTAATGACTCTCACCACTGCTATCAACATAAAATGGCAAGTTTTAATTTTCTTGTCCATCGTTTACTAAGTTTCCCTCTCAGTAATGAGAGGTTTGAAAAAGAAAAAGTATTAATTAAAGATATAGCTGTGAGTAATGGTTATCCTAGAGATATAGTTGAAAAACTAATTAGGAAGCGTAAATTTAAGGACACACTTCGTAATTCTATGACCTTTCAAAAGGATATAGAGGCTCCAAAATATGTATCCATCCCGTACGAACCCCGGTTTACTCGTGGTTTGAGTAAGGTTTTCAAAAACGTGGGTATAACAGCGATTCATTCGTCGAGCAACAAATTACAACAACTTTTGGACAATCCAAAGGATAAAATTGTTCCAAATGAAAGGTCTGGGATTTACGAAATTAGTTGTAATGATTGTGATCGAAAATATGTTGGACAAACGAGACGATCAATTAACACCAGATTTAAAGAGCATATGGCTCATCTAAAATATGGAAGAACAGATAAGTCTAGTGTTGCACAACATGCTTTTGACAACAATCATAGAATAGATATTAGTAATTTAAGATTAGTTAGAAATGTGACCAATAATAGACAGTTGGATGCATTTGAGAGCATAGAAATTGTAAAATGTAATAGTAGTATGAATAGCGACAAGGGACCTATACCGTATAGCCCGCTTTACGCGTTGCTTAGCAACCGATGATTGAATCGTGATTAGTCACGCATAAATTTCACGGTGATATCATACCGTAGCCCGCTTTACGCGTTACTTAGCAACCGATCATTGAAGCGTAATTAGTCACGCGTAAATTTCACGATGATATCATTAGTGACGTCACCATGAAAATAGTATAAATATGGTAGATTTTGTAGTTTAAGATTAGTTTTAATCGTCTCCGGATGATGCCAACTTGGTTGGCGAAACGCGCGTCGAGCGAAGTGAAAGTGTTTTGGTGTTTGTGGAAACTACTCCGAGTGTTTAAAAAAGCAGAAGAAAACTTACGATTTTAATGATTTCGTAACAGCTGTTGGAACAGCGAATCCAAAAAAAGGTAAAAGGCAAAACTATGCAATGTACAGACTTTTTAAAGTGGCAAGATTTTTCGTCCCAAACAAAAATAAAAAACATAGATCCTCGTCCTTACTTAGCAAAAATAACTCAAACTGTGGCCGAGAGGGGAGTATTTTCTTTAAAGTACAAGTTGGTAAACAACTCTGATGAAATATATGAAATGAATTTTATTATGAAGAAAATTAATTTCATATATTTCATCAGAGTTGTTTGCCAACTTGTACTTTAAAGAAGATACTCCCCTCTCGGCCACAGTTTGAGTGTGGCTGTGTGAAAACCTTAAAACCATAATTCCTTTAAATAGACTTCAATTTTGGAAAAACCTTGAGGAGGAGGGTAAAGATAGCTAGGAAGATTTCGTTCTTCTCGTTTTTGTATTTATTATATAGTTTTCATTAATAGATTTTTCTTATTTATTGTATTTCCAATAAATATTCAATAAATTATTCAAAAAGTAATGTATGATTTAATTGTTCTTTTATATCTGATAAGAACGTACTAACTGGTTAATATTTATCAAATTATCCTAAGAAAACACACCGCATAAGCATAACTTCACTACATGCTGTGGTTTTACTTAGCATTTCCTCTATAAATTGAATTAGTTTTCCCAGTATCTACCTTATTAGGCAAACAAAATGGAAAAACTTTTTTTTTTTAAAAAAAAACCCACTTTTTTGAAGATCTATATACATAAATTATCTTTATTTGCAGCGTTGTAAGAATTTGTGTACATTTTAAACGTTGCTTAAATTTTCTACTTGATTTACTCATTATTATCGATTTACTCATTATTCTTAGGACGGCAGTATATTGGATGCACATCTGTGGAGCAAGAAGCCTCTGTACGTCAAATTCTATAAAATGTCACTTATTGACACTGCAGGACTGCCATATGACATGCCTGCTAAGGCAAAATGGTATATGTGACCAAAATCTCAATTTATTTTTTTAAATTTCCCGTCTATTTTTGATCTCATCTTTCCAGTGATATAAAAATTATGTGCCTATCTATTCTAGTTTTGCTACAATGAATGTGGCAAAACGGTATATGTGAACAAGAAGTCTAATGTGTACCGTGGCAAAAAACTATATCTAACATAGCGTACCGAGTCAAAGAAGTGTAAATGACTTTATTCGATTATTATTTAGAACTATCAACTGCAATGCCATGGTGAAATGGTATATAAAATCTTGAATATTTCTGCCAATAGTTCCATTTAACATCAAATGAACTTTCACAATGGTAAAATAGGATATACTATTTATGTAGGTACTGTTTTGACATGATTTACCTTCCTGTTTACTATTCCGTACCACAAAAAATACACTGAAGAAAAAGGCAAATTTGTGTATGCATAATGGCATGTCTTCTCCCAGAGGAATTTCTATTAACAAAAAGGCGACAATTATAAATGAACTAGTGCCAAAAAATGCCCGAAAACAGAAAAATACTTTTGCTAAATTTGCCCCAAAATCCGAATTCTGATGATCTTCTCCAAGAAGACTTGTAGTCAGGTTACACAATCATGTGTAAATGTTGTAGCTGTTTTTTTATATTCTTCTGCTGTTTTTCTTCTTAATTTTGTTAAATATTGTTCTTTCTTTTAAATATTTTAGTGATAAAGTGATGATGAGTCTGTTTTTCACGCCAAAAAACAGCACATTTTTTTTAATACGAATCTTTCAGACTTACATCGTATGAAAAAATTATAAACCGTCAAAATAAAAGGGTTCTATAGAAGCATCATACCAAAATTGGAAAGAGTTTCATAAAAATGCCGGCACTACCCTTCTTACATTGCCGTTTTAGAAGAAATCTATCTTTGCTGCTCTATCGATTGAATTTGACTTTTAATTTTCCATCCAAAGTCTTCTTCACTTCCAACAATTTTTCCGCAAGTGTCATTTATCTTTTCTGCTGCCCTAAACATCGGCTCCAAGCCGGCTTTGGTAGGATTCTGAACTACCAAGCTATCGCCTTCGTCTGCAGAATGTCTGCCAATATATACTGCGATTCAGAATTAGAACAAAATGTAACAAACTGCGTGGGGAGAAAAAGCTTGGTTATGTTAAAGTTTACTGATAATATACCTAATATTATATTTATAAATTTGGTTATTTTTTTGCTATTGTTTCATTATCACAAACGTGTACAAAATGAGTATGTATTAATTGCTTGCCTGTCATGAAGGTTCTGAAATTCAATGAAAATTAACTAAATTAATAAAATTAAATTGTGCAATGAGGAAACCTCTTCGATAATCGATTTTTTTCTTTAATGGTTTCCGGCTGTTGGCCATCAACCAGATACAAATGATGTAGAGTCGTAGATATTCGACTTTAGATATCTAACTATTTTTATTAGGTGCTCTATTTTATTATATTTAATATGTTTTTAAGTATATTTAAATATTTAATATGTATTTTTTGGCCTAATTCTAACCTAGCATCGAATAAACGGAGATTTATATTTAGAAGATGGACGAAATGATTCACTGGGAGACACGCTTCTTGCCCAGGGGTTGACAGACCCCATTTTAAATTCAGACAAATAACAGGTATAGACCACGGTAAAAAGGATATATAAACAACAGAGGTAAAGACATTGAGGGATGCGAAGCTAACCTGACCTAAATGTTTATTTTAGTTTGTATGTACAAAACGTAACAGGCAATCTGTTACGGATTTTTTATTTATTGCCATGAGACCTAATATATTGAAGGGTGTTGATATTTTCAAATTTATTAAACTATTGTACATTTGCGCTAATTATTCAATATATTTTTTGCAGCCTAGAAATATACGATCTATGTCTGCCACTTCGTTGCATTGCAAAATCGGAATTTTGGACTCAAACCTATGCTTGAGTCCAAACCTGACCTGAGGACCTTGAGGACCTGACTATAGAATCTTCTAAAGGCATAATAACTTCCATTTTCTGTCCCGTGGCTATACTTTCTTTGTATTTTATGTATTAGCCCTACATGCGCCTTTACCCAAACAAATTTTAAAACGAAATTGCTTTGTGACATGACACTAATTAATTGTATAATTTGGATAATATATGGGTTGCCAAAAATTGAATTTATCTCTGGATTTTTTCTACACTTTTTAAAACTGCATCGGTCAGTATAACCGCATTTCGGTAATAATTTTTTCTTATGTATTCTAAAGCCTTTACCACTCCTATTGCTTCCGCAGTATATATTGTTGTGTCCTGATCTAAGGTATATTTACAACTGTAGTTGTGTGTAGGATCAAAAAATGAGGTTGTGCATTTTTTGATCCCAGATTCATTTTTTGACGCATCCGTGTATATGTGTAGAAATTCTCTACATGCCAATATATGATGTTTAAGTATAGCATTATTCAATGCCGCAACTTCAATACACAAGGGTGTGGCGAGTTCTTTTTTGTCCAATATTTGTTTTGCAGATCTGCAAGGTTAAGTAAGGCGATTTGTTCGTATATTGTGTTTCCTTTAATTTTGGCCTTTAGGATAATTTTTTCTGCTAAAAAGTTCCGTCTCAACTCTAACGGTGGTTCTAAAGCTTCGGCACGTAATGCTTCTATTGGCGTAGATTTCATTGCCCCTAAGCATAGCCTTAGGCATTTGTTTTGTAGCACGTCAAATTGTCGAAGTATTGTGTTTGACGCAGAGCCGTAAAGGATGCATTCGTAGTCGATAATTGACCGAATATACGCTCTGTAAAATAGAACTGCTGTTTGAGGATCTGCGCCCCACCACGTCCCTCTAATCATTTTTAAAAAATTCAACCCTTTATTTGATTTGGAAATTATATAATCAATGTACGGTTTCCATAACAATTTGGTATCGAGTATGATCCCCAAATATTTAATGCACTCGTGTATCGGAAACATAAAATTGCCAAGTTTAAAATCGTCTTGATTTGGTGTATTATGTCGGGGAAAAATTACGACACGAGACTTCTCTGCCGACGGCTGGAATCCGAGGTCTTCTATAATATCTAAGAGTGGTGTTATCGCCCTATTTAATACTTGGAGACATCTATCTTACTATTTATCAGTAACGTAAAAATCAAAATCGTCGGCATATTGTATCACTGATAGATTTGAACTTTCCTCGTTGTTTTCATGCAACATTGCAGTGTATATATTGAACATCAATGGACTTAATACAGAGCCTTGAGGCAAACCTATGTTGACCTGTCGTGGCCCTATGTATTCGTTATTGTGTTTACGGAAGTAGACTTTCCTGTTGCGAAAGAAGTTGGTTATAGTATTAGATATCTCCGGCGGAATCAACAATAAGTTTTTCCTGCAGTATGTTCAAGTTTACTGTGTCATAATATGCACCTTTTATATCCAAAAAAAACTGTTGCTACGTAACCATTTTTGCCGAAAAAGTTTTGTATATCTGTAGCTGTGCAGTTGCGTCCATAGTGCCAAATCCTTTCTTAAACCCATACTGCGTAGTCGGTAGAGAATCTGTCATTCGTATCCACCATTCTAGCCTATTTTTTGTTATTCTTTCAAAAGTTTTGCCAATACATGATAAGAGTGATATTGGTCGGTATGATTCAACGATATTTGGGTTTTTGTTGGCTTTTAATATTGGCATTACAATCGTCTGTTTCTATGCCTCAATACATTTACCGTGTAGCCACACATCATTAAATATGTCTAGCATTAGGCGTTTAGCATTTTCAGGGAGGTTATCTAGCATAGGGTATCTAATATCGTCGGATCCAGGTGAAGTGTTTGTGTTTTTAATAGCATATTCTAATTCAATCATTTCGATTGGGTGGTTAAAGCTGTCTGTGTTACTACCGGAAGTACAATTTGAATTTGGGGTATAGTTTGGTTTTGTATCGACTGATGCTGGTGCGATTTTGTCCCAAAATGATTCCAGCCAATTATAATCGTTGCATTGTTTGTGTTCCGTTACTTTTTGCATAATTTTTGCTTGGTTCCACAGTTCTGCGAGGGATGTATTTTTATTCAGATTGGCACAATACTTCCAATGAATCCTAGCTTTTTGTTTTAGTAATTTTTTGGCACGGGCCAGTAATTTTTTGGCACGGGCCATTTCTCTCTTGCACACGATATAATTTTCAAGACTGCTATCTTGCTTAAAGGTGTTTAGAATCTGTTTTCTGTTATTAACTATTTCGTCATATTCATGATTCCACCAAGGTGAAAGAACTCGGTTTTTTGTTTGAAAAGGTTTATTTATACGTATTGCCACTTGTGCTGCTGTATTTATCCCTTGTATAAAATAATTATATTTTTCATCAATATCTTGGAAATTAGGATTGGTTGCGAAATAGTTATTATGCTACATTATCATATAAAACCCAATTAGCTTTGTTGGTATTCCATTTAGTTTTTGGGCGTACAGTTTGATTTTGTTGGCTTGTAGTATGATTGTCTATTTGTAATAGGATAGGAAAATGATCGGATCCTAGTGTGTCAGTTATTGTTTGCCAGTGACTTAAGGGTGCTACATTGGGTGTAGCTCCTTTACATAATGGGCCTTGTGGAAGACCCTGAGGATGCTTGGAAGATGAGGAGACAGCAGGGCATGTTCTGCTGAATTGCCCCGCTTTCCTGCATACACGTATGCAATACCTGGGACAACTGATGCTGATGCCCAGGGACTTTAGAGAGCTATGTCCCAGCCGCCTAGTTGGCTTTATTAAGGCAACTGGACTGGTATAGCTCTCGAAAGGCGGGACGTGACGGGCCCATGCTGAGGCCTATACGTCAAAGGGCAGAGCCCCCGCCAATCTCAAATCAAATCAAATTGGGTGTAGCTAACGTTAAATGGACCGCGGATTTTTTATTTTCTTTCATCAATCTGGTAGGAGATCCATCATTTAATATAATTAAGTCTAAATTGTCAAAGGCGCTTATTACTCTTTAGCCTGTAATATTATTTTTGTACGATCCCCAGGTTGCATGGTGTGCATTAAAGTCACCCTCGACAATTATCCATCGATAATCGATCGATCGTTCGATAATCGATTATTTAACGCTAATAGATAACGTTGAAACCAGAAAAACGGTACAGATAAGGAGTATACCGCTACGGTTGATTTCTTGGATACCTACTACATATAAAAATCGAGTTATTCTTAGATAGATATAGCGGTTGCATTATGGTATGTGTATTTCACTAACTGTTCTCTTCTATACGACTGTGTAACATTTTACCAGTATAAATGTCATGTTGAAACGCGTTTACACATTATATTCGCTCATTCATACACGTAATTTTCAAACAAACGTTTTAAAATAATTGTGCAATAAATTTTAATTTTAAAAATCCTGTAAGCAGTATTATTATTTAATAAAATTAATTGGTATTAGTTAACTAGTTAGTTGAAAAGTACGAAATGCTCTTCGTTAATTTTTTGCTCGTATAACAAATTTTAATATTTAAAAATCCATTAAAATTGGATGGTTATATACCAGCAATGACGTGGATAAGACGTCATTGATAAATAGGTAGAAGTTCATATTTGAAACTTTTTATAGCTACTTAGTATACCGGGTGACACAGGAGACATGTAACGCTCTGTAATTTTACTATTTAAAAAGTTACAATTTTCAACTTTGGGACAGTTTTATATTACATAATTGTCCTTTTTTTGAGCATATGAAACATTTCCTTTAACTTCCGGTTTAAGCGGAAGTGACGCAAACTTTGTCATTTTAAATAGTACCCTGTATATTTTTTTTGCCCATCTGATTCGTCTTTAAATTCTCTTTTCAACCATGTATCGCACCATGGTATTTGTTTTTAAACTGACAGTTAATAATCATTTTATTGTATTAAGCATAGGTGGCCATGATATGAACCTTGGCAGATATCGATGCTTAGTGTGCCGTGATATCGAAAGACTTCTGGTACGCAACTTTGTATCTCATATTTTTTTGGGCATAATCAGTAGCTGAACAGACTAACTAAATCTTTCTTATTTAAAAGAAAAAATCTCTAAACAACCAACGATATTATAAAAACTAAGATAGGAACTCCATTTTTTTATTTGACCTACTTAAGAAATACTTATTTATCTTTTATTTTCGGCCGTTACAATTGCTGTACCTATCCCATTTTGCTTTCTTCATTAAAATTAGTATCGATAATTATTGCATAGTAATGAACATTGTTACTACCTACTGTAACAAAAATATTTAGTTAGGCAGGCGGTGGAAACAAAATAAAAGAAGGTAAAAGGAATTATTTAATAAATAAAAAACATTTAAAAAAAATAATGAAAAACCGTTACACTAAGGAATACATTTTTATATCGAAGGAATGAAATTAAAATAAAAGATTTACTGAAACACTAAATACAAAAAATATTTTTAACTCTAGGTGCTCAAAATGTTGTCCGTTATTATCTTTGCACAATCGAGTTTTTGTGACGGTAGCTCTAAGCATGTTATCTAACTGTAGTTCAGTAATCCCATTAATGGCTCTTCTGACTCTCATTTCCATGTCTTCTCGGTTTGTTGGTGGAGTCCTATAAACTTTTTTCTTTCTTGTTCTCGTCCATTTGTTCCCATCCAGTTATCTCCAAACCTTTCATTTAGGTAATTCATCACTACTCTGCAGTTATGTGGTGGAGCCCCATCCTGTTGAAACATTATTGGGTCAACATTAAGTGGCAGTTCTTCCAAAAAATCTTCGATCTGGATTTGCAAAAATTCCAAATATCTTTCTCCATTTAATGGTCCGTCAAAAATTATTGGCCCAATAATTATTCTGCCAATTAGCCCTAACCATACATTAAAACTAAATCGCTCCTGATATGCACTTTCTTTCATAATTCTGGGATTTTCCTGTGCCCAATAACGAGTGTTGTTACGATTGAATAATCCAAAATTAGTAAACCTGCATTCATCGGAAAGTAAAATTTGTTTATGTAAATTATTGTCCACATTATGTCTGTTGAAAAACCAATTACAATAGTCCAATCTTCTTTGAAAATCATTTTCGTATATATGCTGGTGTATTTGGAACTTGTATGATTTAAATTTATGTTTCCTCAAAATGCGTCGAGCTGATTCCCGATTTACACCGGTTTGGTCCTCAATATGTCTTATCGATATTGTGGGATCTGCCTCGACAATTGCCAATACATTGATTTCCGATTCTTCATCGATTATAAAATTATTTCCAGGTACATTTGGTTCTCTTCTGAATTGCTGTTCAACCAGTGGCGGCTTCTCCTTATGTGCTTCTCCTTATGTTCCATAATTTTTGACATAAGAAATAATGCGCAATATTCAGAAATACGTGTTTTATTGCAGCTTGAATTTCTATGACGCCATTAAGCGAAAATAGCCAAATCACTAGATATATATATGTTATATATCTATATATAAATACTAATATCAACAGCAATGGCCGACCTGAAGCAGTGAGGCGTCGCTGCCGTCAATTTATAGACAGAATACCCTAAAAATATCTACATTTGCCGCACTATTTATACTTGCGCTTAGTGACGTCACATGATTTTATTTATTTATTTTACAGCTTGTTTTAGAGCTAAACAAAAAAAATTAAAAATACGGGTATCTTCTTTTTCCATTTACATTCTGCTCCCATTGTTTAAAAAAACTGCGAAAATACCTCATTGTACGTAGCTGCTTTTCAACCAGTTATTTTGGTCTTCCCTTATGCCTTCTGCTACTTATATTCTCCTGATAGCTATGATGGTACTCAACCTGCCGGCCTGCTCGAAAGCACTGGCAGTTCTAAAATGCGTACTAGGCAAACGGCGAACTTAGCCGATATGCTTCGGGTGCACCGTTTATTAACGGCCTCAGGAACATCTCTTCGAGCTGCAGTACACTACAGATATTCGGTAATTGGCATCGTGCGTGGCTATTGGCGCGTGCATACGAGGTGATTTTAAAATTTTAGCGCTCAACAATTGAATCTAATAATGTCACGAGCATGTTCTATTAATTACCAAGTACGCGTATTTTTTGGAGATTTACATGATATACCCGGATTTTTTAGTCATTCACCTCAACGCATAGGTCTTAAACCAAATAGTTGGAAAAAATATTCACGTTCAATTCCTACACGCTGGAATTTCAATATTCGCACAGTAAATGTTGTTTACGAACATAGAGACTCTATTAATTTAGGAAAATGCAATAATGTAAATTGCTCAGATTTTTATTATGCCATTATTAATAATTAGGTACTACTAGAGCTAATTTAATTGTTTTTGGTTTTCCTCTGTTATATTATTTTATATATTGGTCGTAATTCATGCAGCACACCCAATAACAATTGTCACGAGCCGCCACTGTGTTCAACTCTTCCAAAATAGTTGAACGATGGATGATTTCTTTCGGGAAATCTTTCTTCAAATAACTGAGCAGCCTGTCTGCTATTTTTTTAACATTCGCCATAGATTAATAGCATATCTACTTTTTCATTTCTTGAATACATGATAAAAATACTATTTAAAACGCGCTAACTTAGGTATAATTTAACAATAAATACTTAAATCGTTTTCAAGTAAAGAATTCTTAATTGTCAAACCAAAATGACGCGTCTTTTTTCATTTTATTTTGTTTCCATGGCCTGCCTAAGTAAATATTTTTGTTACAGTAGGTAGTAACAATGTTCATTACTATGCAATAATTATCTATACTAATTTTAATGAAGAAAGCGAAATGGGATAGGTACAGCAATTGTAATGGCCGAAAATAAAAGATAAATAAGTATTTCTTAAGTAGGTCAAATAAAAAAATGGAGTTCCTATCTTAGTTTTTATAATATCGTTGGTTGTTTAGAGATTTTTTCTTTTAAATAAGAAAGATCTAGTTAGTCTGTTCAGCTACTGATTATGCCCAAAAAAATATGAGACACAAAGTTGCGTACCAAGTCTTTCGATATCACGGCAGGTTCATATCATGGCCACCCATGATTAATACAATAAAATGATTATTAACTGTCAGTTTAAAAATAAATGCCATGGTGCGATAGATGGTTGAAAAGAGAATTTAAAGACGAAATAGAGGGGCAAAAAAATACAGGGTACCTTTTAAAATAACAAAGTTTGCGTCACTTCCGCTTAAACCGGAAGTTTAAGGAAATGTTTGATATGCTCAAAAAAAGGATAATTATGTAATATACAACTCTCCTAAAGATGAAAATTATAACTTTTTAAATAGTAAAGTTACAGAGCCTGTGTCACCCGGTATAGGCCCAACAAAATCTTAATTATTGAGCATTAAGGCCGAATGCCTACTTCCATTCTTTTAGATTTGTATAGAATTATATGAAACTTTACTAAAGCTCTTAAGTAAAATATGAATAAAGCATTTCAGGTACCTTACCTGCGGTCATACCTTTACCTTACATTTCCAGTTTCATGAAAATATCTAAATATATTTTATTTAAAGTTCCAAGAGATGTTCCAAGAGAGAAATATGTCGTTTTATCTGGGAACAGTGGCGGCGGTAACAACATGTAAAAATAAATTAAATCCATGGATTTCTCATCTTAGTTAATGTTTTGCAAAACATCGTTGTTTTAACATTATGAATTTGGCAGTCAACTGATCCAAGTCTAATAGGAAACATTCCCATATATTTTTATTGCATAAAAATATTCTACCATACTGAAAAATAAGATACGCAAAAAGTGACGCCTTAATGCCCAATAATAAATTTGTTATAAATTATTAAAGCCTCGCGCTCGAGCGAACCGTTTCAAACAGCTTCAACGTCGTGACGCCACATCCTACAATTTACAAACGACGAGAAGACCGATTCGGTTAGCTACGGGCCCAGCACTCGATCGCTCGTTTTCATAGTTCATTCGGCCGGTTTCCGGCGCAACGCCTACCGAATATTGTAGACTGTGACGTCACAGCTCGTTTCGGGCCACGTCAATTTTATCGCTGTTTAGATCCTTCGCGGGGAATTACAAATCTTGTTCTTTGTGATGTACACGTTTTATTACAACGTTACGCTAGGTTTTAACGTTAAAATTTTAGTCATGTTCCCTATTTCCGCATTCGTTCATGTTAAGCTATATTAAGCAAAGCCAAAGCACTCACTCTAAGTTCAGTCATTGTACCGCGCAAGTAAGTTTTTGAGTTTTGAAAAGGATCTCTCTGCACTAGCGGAGACCTGTGAAATTGGCGCTGCTTCTTTTAAGAATTATCTATTTCTTGGGAGTTCCCAATAGAAACAAAAGAGTTCAGGAGTTCAATGTGAAAAACAGAAATGGTTCTAGCAATTTAGATCGAGAAATCGCGAAAAACCATTTTTGGGCGCTGCGCTGTTTTTTCAACGAAAAAGAGTTCACGATGAATTTTTCGGTAGAGAAGAAAGAGTTCAGGAGTTCACAACAAAAAAAAACAATAGTTATAAAATTAGCAAAATATATTTAAAAATTTGTTTTCCAAATTTTTTTTTTTATTTTCTTCTATGCAAGATTGAAGAGTTCGATTGAATCTCAAAAAAAGGTTATATCGCGATAAATGCGATTTTTATTGTAAATTAGACTATCGAAAAATGGGCGATTTATATTAAAAGAAATTTCGAAGGAGTTCAAAGGGCTTCTGATGAGACTTCAGAATGGCTACCGAAGAGTTCGTGTGAATCCCAGAAGAAGAAAAATTTCTATCGCGATAAATACGATTTTTATTGCAAAATTCAATATTGAAAAATTAAAGATATCTGCAAAAACAAATTGAGTTCAAAAGGCTTTTGATGAGAGTTCAGAATGGCGAACGAAGAGTTCGTGTGATTCGCGAAAGAAAAAAATTCTATCGCAATAAATGCGATTTTTAATGCAAATTTCATGATTGAAAAATCGAGATTTTTTGAAAAAAAAAATCCAAGGATTCTAGTCTATTGCATTATAAATGATATATGTAATCGTGAACTTGTCAGCCCGGTATATCAGATTGATCTGAAACATAATAATGAACTTTAAATTGACTGATTTTATAACTGTTTTTTAGATTGGAGATATAATAAATTCTGCGCTGGACGAACACTTTCCTGATGAATCCATCAAGATAATTTCAGAGCCAGGTTGTTATTACGTCGAATCAGCATTTACTCTAGCTACGCATATGCATACCGTAAAAACTGCTAGATATTTAGACAAAGCAAATGAAAACCAAAATATTAAATACATCTATTACATAGACACCGGAATATACCATTCACTTTATGCGACATTACACGGAAAATATTATGAACCAATTGCATTAGGTTACGATCCGAATGCTGACCAATATCATAGTATTGTATGGGGTTCGACTTGTGATGTATCTGATATAATTAATGAAGATGTTATGTTACCAGCAATGGAGACTGGAGATTGGATTGTATACAAAAACGTTGGAGATTACACCATATCACTTGCTACCCAATTCCACAACTTTCCGCTGCCAAAAATCCACAGCGTTGTATATTATAATGACTGGTAGGTAATATTATTTGATAAAATTTATCAATTTTGAAAGGTTTAGATTATATTAAAAAACAATATTGATTAAAATGGTAAAAGTTGCCAGTATATAAACTGACGGACATAAAAAGTGGCGCACCTAGATTTTGTCACAAATTTCATGTTCACTAACTTTTAAACCAGCCTATAGATTTTGATATTTTTTTTTGTTTGAAAGGGCGATTCTTGCGGGTGACTATTTTGTAATTGGCTTTCCATAAAAAATGTATTTTTTAATATGTACAGCCTTTAAAAACCGATTATGATTTTGACACGAAATTTGAATGTCGCTGTGGAGTGAAATTTTATTTGTATCGAATTCTTAGGTTGGTCACGGTGTTTGCCATTCTTTTTTTACTATTCTCTTTTTTGAATCACCTCTCTAGTCCCTTCAGCAACGAAGATGCGACATTTTAGATGAAACGGTGTTATTAAGTTTGATATTTAACAAGGAGGCTATGGTAACGGTTAACACTGGAACGTCAAAAGATTCAGTTGAAATTCTCGTGAAAAAAAAATTCAGTTAACGTTCTAAAAAATGGCAGTGCAAATTAGTCCAATTCAAGTAGCTAGAGTTGTGGCTTTGGTAGAAGATGGAAGGAGTGAAAGATATGCAGCTCGTATTGTTGGTCTACCAGAAACAACTGTCCGAAGAGCGATCCAGCGCTACCGAGAAACGGGCCAATACAGCAAACGTCCAGGTTCGGGTAGTTCCAGGATTATGCAAAATATTGACGATCGATTTATTGGTCTGCAAATATCCAGGAATCCCTATCAAACAGTTGTGATCACAAACCGAAATTTAAGGAACGCACGAGGAACAGTTGTGTCAGATCGAACAATTTGTCGGAGATTAAGGAATCTCGGTTTTATCGCAAGATTTGCTGGATTTTGCTTGAATTCATCTTGTTTGGAATGAGTTGCAATTATTGTCTCAAGTTTTATTCACTGACGAATCAAGATTCATGTTTAGATCAGTAGACGGGCGTCGGAGGGTTTGGAGAAGGCGTGGGGAAAGATACGAGGATGGTATGTTCAGTGAAAGGGAGAGTTTTGGCGGTGGTTCACTAATGGTATGGGGTGGAATTACCAGCGATGCCCGTACAGAATTATTTGTGCTTCCACCACGGCAATCTCTAAATGCAGTTAGATACATAGAGATCTTGAATGAACATGTTGTCCCATTTGCACCTTACATTGGCGAAGAATTCCTCTTAATGCAAGATAATGCACGACCGCATACAGCAGTGATGATATGATGAATTAATCGTATGCCGTGGCCCGCTAAAAGCCCTGATATGAGCATTTATGGGATGAATTGGGACAACGTGTTAGTAGACGCAACCCAGAGAATCTGAATGAATTGAGGATTGCTCTTACAGAAGAATGGGACAATATCCCTCAAATCACTATCACAAATTTGATTGAAAGCATACCTAGGCGTATGGAAACTGTTATGGCAGCCAGAGCAGGAAATACTCGTTATTAGTTAGTTTGTTGTTCAGTTATTTTTTAAGTGTATTATTTTAATCGTTAATAATTACAGTCGTTTTACTAAAATGTCGAATAATTCTTTGTTTGTTATTTTTTTTATGTTGTTTGTACTTGTAAGTAACAATTATTTCAGCGTCCGTAATCGAAAACGCTAAACATTTCTTAAACGATGAACTTTTTAGACATTTTCAGCTCCACGTCCTCCTTGTTGAATATCAAACTTAATAACACAGTTTCATCTAAAATGTCGCGTCTTCGTTGCTGAAGGGACTAGAGAGTTGATTCAAAAAAGAGAATATTGAAAAAAGAATGGTAAACGCCTAAGAATTCAATACAAATAACATTTCACTCCACAGCGACAATCAAATTTCGTGTCAAAATCATAATCGGTTTTTAAAGGCTGTACATGTTAAAAAATACATTTTTTATGGAAAGCCAATTACAAAATAGTCATCCACTTTTTATGTCCGTCAGTGTAGTTAGAATAAATAAAATTATAATTGTATTTATCGTCCGATTTTGACAAACTTTTTTTAATGTAGAGCCCGAAAAACTGTACTAATGAAGTATCACATTTCATTAACAAAAACCAAGGCATACTCAGTATTTTTTTTATGGGTGAAAATTAAAGTTTCAATACACTGGATGATGGCATCCCCTGAAATGGGTGTATCCCAAATTTCATCAAACATTATTGCATATTTTAAAATTAAAAATCACATTGTTGGGATAAATGAAGTCTAGGAAAATGAAATTGACGATCAGCCGAAATAATTCGTGGTTTCGAAATTTGGTATAGTTATTCATTGAGGCGCCCTGATAAACATACTAAAAGTCCCCGGGGGTGGGGAGTGAGCTGGCGACGAGGGGCGGGGGGTGAAAGGTCTCTTTTTTCAGTTTTTTGCTTATATCTCTAAAATCTTTAGGAATATAAACATAATTATAGTTTGTAACATCGAAATATGAGACATAAAAACCCGAGCAAAAAACCCTCATTATATCTATAAAAGGAGCCGCCTATCCCTAGAAACAAGCCACGCGTGCTTACACAGGACCGTATTTAGGCGCATGTGGTTCATATGCAAGATGGGGCTCCACCACATTATCATGGAAATATTCGCCGATTTTTGGATAACTTTTTCCCTAATAAATGGATTTGACGGGGTGGTTCAGTCACTTGGCCTTCCGAATTTCACTCGGGATCTTCCGATCTAACTTGTTTTGAGTTTTTTCTTTGGGGACATATTAAAAATCTAGTTTACCAAGAAATGTCAGAAAATATAGAAGATTTAAAAACCAAAATACGACATGCCTTTCGTACAATTACATGGGAAATGTTGGAAAATGTACAACGGTCATTTAGAGAAAGAATTGAGTTATGCCTAGCAAATAATGGGCGGAATGTTAATCACTATTGAGAAATTAATTTTCAAAAGATTTTTTTATTGTCATTGCTTATGTTATTAAAGTTATAGTTATGCTATAATTGTTGTTCTTTTGTTATTGTTATGTTATTATTATTTATTTATTTATTTATTAATAGACGGGTCAAGCCCTTTTAGTACAAAAAAAACATACAATGTGTATAATACTTAAAGCTAATTAGTATTTAATATGAATAAATCTAACAGCTAAAATATAACCAACTAATAATAAAAAAAAAACGATCAATATTAACTAAAACAGATGGCATCACATTCATGAAGGAATGCAGTTTTATTTGAATTTTTTTACTGATCTCTTGAATGATGGCAGGAGCAATTAAAAAGATCTAATTTACTGTTTACTAAATTAGCACTGCGTAAAATTCTGCTAAGAGGTTTGTTCTGTCCGTAATTACTATGAGAAAAGGGAATATGGAATATTTCTGTGTTTCTCTTTCTTCTTTCGATAACATTAATATTCACTAGATTCAAAAGCTGAGATGATTGAATGTGACCCGTAAGTATTTTATTAAGAAAAAGTAAATCAATTTGTAAGCGCCTATGTTCCAATGAAATTAAATTGAGATTGCTGAGAATTTGGTCATAGGTGTAATATTCTCTTTGGTAACACAACTTAAATGCGCATTGTTTTCAAAAATTTTCTCTGTACATTTTCAATTAAATTAATATGAATATTATATTTCGGATACCAGATTATACAACAATATTCTAAAACTGATCTGACTTGAGAATAGTACAGTATTTTGAGGCTATGAACCGAAAATTCAACCCCACTACGATGGACAAATCCGAGCACCTTTAAAGATTTTGTAACAGTATTTTCAATGTGTGTACAATAGGACATCTTACAATCAAAAATGACACCAAGGTCCCTCACTTGCTTAACATCCTCTAATAGCATATTATTTAATTTATAATGAAACATCAAATGAGAGGGAGATCTCGTGAAAGTAATTTTGAGGCATTCTTTAATGTTTAAATGTAAGGCATTAAGGTTACACTAGTTGTCCAAATTATTCAAATCTTTTTGTAGCATCTGAGTCTTTAACAGACCTAAATATTTTCAAATCATCAGCAAACATTAAAAATGAACTGTTCTTTATTATATTTGATAAGTCATTTACAAATAAATTAAAAAGAATTGGGCCAATATGGGAGCCTTGAGGAACACCAGAGGACATGATAACAGAAGAGATTACATCGCCATATTTTACAAACTGTACTCTTTCTTTTAAATAACTATCAATCCAATATAAAACATTCCCACTAAAACCCACTTCTTTAAGTTTTTCAATAAGTATGCCTTGGTTGACTCTATCAAAGGCTTTAGAGGTCTGCGTAAATAGAGCCGCATTGAACATTATTTTCTAATGATCGTACGTAGTAAGTTTAAGTTTTTGCAGTCCCATGAAATAAACCTTGATATTAAGCATTCAAGTAATTTAGGTATTTCATCAATGTAATAATGATTAATATTAACATCAGAATTATGACTATATTTAAGAACATAATGATTAACCTGCTGATTAGAATATACAGTAAAAAAAAAGTTTGCAAACAGATTAACAATTTGTACATTACTATCACCAGTCTGATCACCATAACGCATTATTTTATTATTGCAATATTTCCAAAAAGATCTGGGATTAGAGATAATATTTGCTTCTGTTTTTCTTAAGTAATTTGAATATCATTTTTGACTTAGTTGTTTGCATAATGATCTTAATTGAGTAAAGTAAGTATAATCTTGCATTCTACCATACATTTTAAATTTTTTTTGGCCTAGTTTTTTCTCGTAGACAGCATTTTTAAGTTTAGAATTAAACCACGTGGGAAAAGATGAAATTCTAGCTTTTTTCAAAGGAATAAATATTAATTCAATTCCATTATATAAAACATCATAAAAAAATCTACACATTCACCACAGGTCTTACTATTAAATATTAAAGCCCAGTCAAATCTTGCTAAATATTCATTTAGCATTTCATAGTTACCATTCCGAAAGTCAAGATAATATTCATCTGATTTTAGATATGTAATATGCTCATTTATTAATAAATCAAAGGTAACAGCAGAATGGTGTAAACAATTAGGAAATAATAAATCGGATGATGCCTGCAAAGTAATATTTTGAAACGTGGTAAATATAAGGTCTAAATATATATTTCTGCTGTATTATTGTTGCTATGTTATTGTTATTATTTTATTATTAATGTTATTATTGAAAATGTGTTCTCGTTATTTAACATTGCGTTATAGTTCATATTAACTTAAAAGCAGTTTTTAATTCTTTAAGTACAAGGCTAATTTTATATGTATTTTTTAAGCAAAATTCTGGTAAATCTGTTCACTGGAAAGAAAATTGCAATGGCTGTACCAGAAGAAAGATAATTTAATTTTACATAACTGGGCATCAAAAAATATAGGGTGTTCCATTTGAAAAAAAAAGTTTTCGCAGTTTTAAATTAGCTAAATGTTGCATGGAAAATGTAACACTTGGTATATTATTTTCGATTATATTTTAATGGCAGAACTTAGACCACTCTGTGTTCTTCTCCTTCCAGACCTTTCCATCTGTCACTTTTTTCTTAAAATGGTAAATATCTCCGAAACCTGAGGGTTTAGCCTAAGGTGCGAAATATGTTTTTGACTCAAAAGTTTGTGCTCTTTCCGAATTTCAAAAAATATATACGGTGTTCCATTTAAAATAAGAAAGTTAGTTGCTGTCCAGGAGATATGGAACACCCTGTACATTCACCGAAATTTAAAAAGAAAGCCAAAAAAGGACACCAACAACCTGGGATAACACACATTTTTCTCTGATAAATAGCAAAGGCGCTACAGAGCAAATACGCACTAAAAACTCACCCTATATTGGGTGCAACACTTCGCACACCTATTCATATCTTCTGTGAAATATTTTTGATGTTAGATTTCCGAGTTTCGAATAAGACATAAAAATTTTGAGAATTTTTGCGTGTTCTCCCTCTCGTATGGCGTGACAATGAAGTTGGCATAGCGTGTAATATTCATCACACCAAGTTACCGAGTTATGTGGAATAAATAGTAATTTTAGTGATTTTGGGGGTGTGTTCCCTCTCCTAATGGCGTGGCAATTAATTTGGCATAGTGGGTCCTCATCATCCCTCGCACCAATTCACATATGTCAAAAAATATCCGTGAGGGTACACGTCCTAGTTACCGAGTTATGTGGAATAAATGCTTCTTGGACTTGCACTTCACACAAAAACTTTTTTCAGTCAGAAAATCTGTAACAAAAAAAAAACATGTGTTGTTAGTATTTTTCCCTTGTATCTGTTTTGTTGAACTTCCCTTCAACAAAATTTCATTAACGTTGAAGGCTATGCGCGACTGCAAGATGTTGATGGATTTAAATAATATTTAATTATTTTATTTGGTTATATCGTCGGCACTATCACGAAGTGACGTAACTCACATTAACAAAATTGCTCATAATAAGCTCCCGAAGGTTGGAGTTAAGCGCTAGTGTATTATACCAGGATGAAACTATCACGTGCAGTCATACTATATGTTCAAAAATATATGTCGTAAGTTATATGCCACCGTATTCGTTTTAAAACGACAAAAAATGGCGTACAAATGAGTTACGTCAGTTAGTGGAAGTAAGATTTTGGAACCACGACGGATTATACTAGTTACGTCAACGCTTACAGAGCACAACAATGTAAGCAAACTGAGAAAATAATGACATTTTCTGTTAATTAAGTACATATTATCTTTATTACAGAAACGAGATAATAATCATTTGACAATTTTAATATAAAATTTCATAATTCGAAACGAAATTCAACGATAACAAAGACAAAGTTTCATTCATGAGGAAGGTAAGCAAAGAACTGTTGATGTTCGTATAGTCTTATAACTGATGTATCACCTTTACACAGAGACATTAAGTCAGCAAACTTTTCTGTGCTAATTTTATTGGGTTGTATATTCAGTGGCTGAAGTACCTGATTCTGAATAGCTATCTTTTGACGCTTTAATTCTAATAACTTGTATTCTAGATCGGTATGGCTAGTCTTAAAAAAAATAGTCCCCTTTTGTTGTTGTTTTAATCGATAGTATCCGGATATCAGAGGCAATTTTTTTTAAATCTAGAAAGTCGTTTTGCTGCAGGGCTATTATTGTGTACGGCTTTTTTTTTCCTTGCAGAATGGAAAATAGGGTGAAGCTGCGATGGTACGAAAATATCTCCTGCGTGATTTATGGCGGTGGCTATTGCACTGTGCGCAGAATCGCCCTCATTTTGCCCATGAAACGATTCAAAAAAGTATAGAGATATTTCCTGAATATGACTACTGTGAACCACAGTGTGAAGCAACATGCTGGCGACGATGAAATTTTTGTTTTGTCCACCACAATCATCCGCAAATAACGCGATAGACCTGAACCCTTTACCATCATAAATTTGTGAAGCCTTATACATGCATGTAGCTATTTCTGTCGCCCCCCTCTTACTGATACCTTCGAACCATGTGAAGCAGTAACATTCTGTGTTTCCAATGTCATAGAACGTTAGGTTGTAAGCTGACAGACGGCGTTTGTAAAACAGTTCACTCTTATTCGAAATTGGTAATGAAATAACCTGCTGCAAATCGAAACAAGCACATGCGAAAATATTGTCAGTAGTTGCCCTATCTTTACAACGTTCCTTAATTCCTCGAACAATATTTTCTTCCTCGCTATAATTTAATTTCTTTTGCAGATCTTCATCCCCACCTTTATAAGTCGTACACAAAGAACGCTGATCCTTTTTTGGCGAATGAAATGAAGCTTTAGGCTTCAAATAATTCGACGGTACAATTCAAATCCGGGTTTTATGTCATTATCATTTAGCTCATTCAGGAGCATCTGATACATTTTTGATATAGTTAAATCGTTATGCAGATACTCTTTCGATGTACTCGACCTACAGTAATGTGACTCGACCCTTGGAAATCTGTTAATAGTCAAACGCTGTTTTTTGTCGCAAGCAATAATAGATTCCGACTGTCTGCCACCTCTTCTCTCTCTTTCAACTATTCCGTGTTCATTTACTTTTGCCAAAGCTGTTCTCACTGTTCTTTCCGAAATGCCTAATGTATGCAAGAAAAATGTTTTACACACCAAATGCCGATTTTTATCAATAGTGAGGTAGTACCAATTACTATTTTCCCGTCTGGAAACATCATGTTTTGACGTGTGCTGTTTTTTTCTTGAAGTTTGAATGTGTCTTACAATAAAGTCACGTTGTCGAGTTAGGTTTCCTAAGCCATAGGACGCTGAAAACAACTTTTGTCTTTCATCCTCGCTGAACTTAATACATTGCTTTCCTTTTTTCTTGCACAGATCATCATGGCATCGGTTCTTCATCAATTTTGCAGGCACAGTAAGTTTTGATTTCGGGCTTATGTACTCTTCCTTGATCACGCAGTGTCTTGGCCAATTTTTGTTTATTGAAATGTGGATTGACAACGTCGGTATTATCCTCCCACTTCCTTCTACCAGATATTGTTCAGGTTGCAAATTACCATTTGCAGAAGACTCATTTTCCTCAGCATGTGGCCTGCGGTTCTGTTTGCGCTTCCTGGCAGTATGAATTTCACAAGACATTCCGTAAACTTCGAAATGATGGAAGCAGAGCAGCCCCGTACAAATATGACAGGAACTAAAGACCTCTTGTGTGCATGAAGGTGCTTCACACCCTGGTCTGACAGTATCTTCATTTCTATAATAGACAGTGTTATTATTGTTTGAATAATTTAAATGTGTGACATGACGTAGATACCTTAGTTTGTCGATACTGGAACCATAAAATTTTGTTGGTTGGAAATGTCTGTGATAATCATCTTTGCAACTTGATCCAATGGAATATCATCTGACGAATCATATTCAGGACTGCCGTCCTCTATATCTAGTATCATTCCACTATACCAACGTCCGTTGTACAGTATTTTCACTTTACACCCAACTTCCATTCTTTTTCCGATGACTTTTAGTTCAGTGGAACACACCACATTTCTCGTTCCATCTTTCCATAAAACTAACAGGTCCATAATTTTCTTATAAAACAATCAAAACGCAATAATTAAATGTTCTAACAGTATCCGTGTACCTACTCAATCCATTGAACTGAAATGTCAAATTTTCATTTGTCTTGTGCGTCGCCCGGCTGTCTAGATACGTCGCCGCCGTTACCACAAACATGCATTCACGAAGTGGCGTAATTTGACTTACGCCACTCATCTTAATCCCTCTCATCTTATTTATACTCTTCATAATGTCATGTGGATTGCATGCTTAAATAAGACTTTAAAAAAATTGAGTTATTGTGACCAGTTATCATCATGACTTGTTGCTCTATGTCTACGTTCGACAAATGGGTTACAGCTGTTGATCTAAGAGATTGATTTGGCACTTTTTTGTTGGCGATATCAATTTCCACTGTTTGAACTGTTTCCTTTGTCCATTTAGATATCGAAATAACACCTACGAGGAGGTTTTTATACCTTGCTGTAGTACTTCCTAATATCCAATTTTTGTTTGGTGCCAGGAAAAGTCTATTGGTCGTTACATTATCTGATCGTTTTACCATTAGTTTTAGAAACTATCGAACTGGACACAGATCAGGATCTACTGTATTAGGTATTATATTAACTATTTGCTATCACAGCAAGTTTTGTCCCCTCCTTGATTCATTTTATTAAATACTGGGTTGTATTCAATTCGGTTAGTGAAGTTTCTAGAATTATCAGTTTCTTTCTTGAAGTAATAAATAGATGCACACACACCTTCGTTACCACGCCATGCCTATTATTCAGCGACAATGTTAAAGAACTTTTGATATTGAACTTGATATTATATTCAGTGAAGAATTTGTACTGCACAATATTTACCGCAGAGTTCCATGTTTTGACAACACACTCTTTATACTTGGTCGTCTTTTCTTCGCATATTGCAAACAGAATATCTTAATATTATTTTGATTCTCATTGAGCGCAAAATTCCACGGATTTGTTAAACTGAGAGTCTTTGTTAATTTTGCTATTTTTTGTATTTTCTTCTCAATTAACCTTGGAATCTCTTTCTCGCTAGCATCTCCTCATCGACGGTTGAAACATTATGTGCTTAACAGCACCATTTTCTGATTTCGACGCCTACAAGTGACAGTCAACATTCCGTGATAAAATGATCACTGATTTGATAGCATATTCTGATATTGTGTATTTTAACCAATGAAATTAATCGAAAATGTACCATGTGATATGTAAATTATATCCTCGAAATTATATAAGATAACTTAACGAAATTAGATGTTCTGATAGCATACACCACAATTTGGTAATAAAAATGACATAAAATATATATATTTTTTTTTATTTTTAGGTTACTCTTGACAGAAAAAGTTGCTTATCCATTACCGAAGGAAAAATTTGTATTCGGTGATCGAATAGAAAATTACATGACTGGTTTAACAGAATAAGATAACTTCAAGCAGCAGAATTTCTTATTTCAAATTATTGATGTAGTAAAATATAAAATATACCTAATTATAAGCACCGAAGCATTGAAATGTAAAAATATCATCTGATTCTTTAGTTGTATCATTTTCTGCGCCTTCTTGAGTCTTATTATTATCATGAACCATGTCCTCATACGTAAAACATAATAAGACTAATTAAATAAATTTTTATTTCAACTTTCAACATGCATAATTAGAAACATTATAGTCACTATTATTGACTATTAAGAAAGTTCCGGAAAGAGAGAGAGAGAGGGAGGGAGATGATACAATGTCGGTTAAATAAAGGTAAAGTTGCGTATCCATGAGGCCAACACATTTATCCAAAAAAATCTCCATTTACTTGATTCGTGTTTTTAATATTAGAAACAATTGAAATTGTCGAAAATCGTTTTTAGAAATCATAAATGCTATTGGCGATTTACAAAAGCTATTTTGTTCGTCCCTTAATTATGCAACTTTGCCACGATTTAACCGACTTTGTTTCTCTTACCGTTGCCGAGATACCGTGCATTGCATCGAATATGAAGCACCCTGTATATCGGAAGAGAGAGAATTTAATTTTGCATTATCTCCTTTAGCAAAAATTAAAGCCCGGTACTGCTGTATTGAATAGTCATAGTCAGCCTTGTTTTTCGCTCTGAAAAATGGCCATTTTAGATATAAACTATCGGACATAAAAAGTGGCGCACCTAGATTTTGTCCCAAATTTGATGTTCAATGACTTTTAAACCAGCCTATCGATTTTGATAATTTTTTTGATGTTTGAAAAGGCGATTCTTGCGGATGACTATTTTGTAATTGGCTTTCCATAAAAAATGTATTTTTTAATATGTACAGCCTTTAAAAACCGATTATGATTTTGACACGAAATTTGAATGTCGCTGTGGAGTGAAATTATATATATATATATATTGAATTCTTGGGTTGGTCACGGTGTTTACCATTCTTTTTTCAATATTCTCTTTTTTGAATCACCTCTCTAGCGCCTTCAGCAACGAAGATGCGACATTTTAGATGAAACGGTGTTATTAAGTATATATTGCGGCGTTTGATATTTAACAAGGAGGCTATGGTAACGGTTAACACTGGAACGTCAAAAGATTCAGTTGAAATTCTCGTGAAAAAAAAATTCAGTTAACGTTCTAAAAGAAAATGCCAGTGCAAATTAATCCCATTCAAGTACCTTTTTTTTTTTTTTTTTTGTTTAGTGGATATCTTGCATAAGACCCCGATCGTCGGGAGTGTCGGATTCTTACCGACTAAAACCACTCCTCCTCCATCTCGCTCTACTCACTGGTACCGCGTCTAACCGTGGCCAGAGAGGGCTTGCGTCAGGAAATAGTCTACTTCTCCATGGGACCGATCGATCCACATCTGTATATTAGGTATTAGTCGATGGGTCCACCTCCCGTGTATTGCTACATCCCATTCGCCTTGCCATCGTCTCAGTAGATTTCTCCTCGCTGTCCCTCCATCTGTCCCGGTGTACTTTTCGCGGCGTTCTGTTATCATCAGCTTGATAGGCGGGACTCCTGCTATCACCCCTGCCGCTTCCGTTGAGGTAGTCCTGTATGCCGAACATATTCTAATGTTGACCTTGCGTTGCAGACTCGCTAGCTTTCTACAGTTTTTCTGGTTGTTCGTTACTGAGTGCCAGACGGGAGATGCATATAGTACTTGGGAGTGGATCACGCTGGCCAGCAATCTTCTCTTCATCGCTCTGGGTCCGCCTATACGCGGCATGAGGCTGGCCAATGCCTTGTTGTCTTCTCCGCCTTTTGTATAATCTTATTGACGTGCTCAGTGAATGTCAGTTTGGTGTCCAACCACACTCCCAAATACTTTATTGTCCTGGCAGGGGTCACGGATACACGCTGCACGTTGAACCTTATTGGGGTTAGTTTCCTCCTCGTTGTGAGGATGGCTGCCTCCGTTTTTTCCGGTGCTAGCTGGAGCCCGTTCAACTTCAACCAGTTTGAGACTTTTAATAATGCTACCTCGGCGGTGTTCATTAGGTTAATTTCTCCTTGAGCTACCACCGTGATTGCAACGTCGTCTGCGAAAGCTATCAGTTTTACCCCCTCTGGTTGCTAGAGTCTTAGGAGTCCGTCATATAGGATATTCCATAGAGTTGGTGCCAGTACCGAGCCCTGTGGAACTCCGCTGTTGACTGACCTTATTTTATCCGAGTTCTCTGCCTCGAGAATGGTTTCTCTTTCTGAGAGATAGGACGCTATCAGGTTGATGAGGCTTTCTTCCACCTTCCTCCTCCTGAGCTCATCGAGTATCCTTTGCCAGGATGCGCTGTTGAACGCATTTCTAATGTCTATCGTTATTATGGCACACAATTTTCTACAGCGATGGAAGAGGTTTGCCTCGGCTTCCCGGGCGGTACTCAGGACTTCTTCTATGGCGTCTGATGTTTGTCGTCCTTCCCTAAAGCCATATTGACGATCGGATAAGCCACCCGTTCGCTCCAATTCATTGTTTAATCTGGCAAGGATGAGCTGTTCGTATAATTTTCCTTCCACATCGAGAAGGCAGATCGGTCTGTGCGTTGAGGGATTTTGGATCGGTTTGTCACCCTTCCGTATGAGGACGAGCCGAGCCTTTTTCCATTCTGCTGGGAACATGAACTGATCCGCCAGATTATTATATACCGTAAGGGTATATTCTGGTTTGAATTGGGCTCCTTTACAATTTCCGGTGGGATGTTTCCTGGTCCTGGGGCTTTTCTTTCTTTCAATTTTCCGGCCGCCCTTTGTAATTCCCCTATCCTAAATGGTGTAAATATCACATTTCTATCACAGTCAAATATCACTTGCTCATGGACAGGAAAGAGGTGATCGATCACCTTTTCCACTGTCGCCATGGCCATTTGTTGTCTGGGTGGATAGCCGAACATCCTTTTCATGACGATCTTGTAGCCATCCCCCCAGATATCACAGTCTACATTATCACAGAGCTCTTTCCAGCTCTTTGTCTTGGCTTTCCGAATTCTAATTCTGAGTTCTTTCTTGGATTGTTTGTATTCCTCCCAGAGCTGCGTACTTTCTGCTTGACTATTTCTTCTGTAATTGCGCGTATACATTCTTCTTTTCCTTATACATTCTTTCCTGAGTTCGGATATTTCCTCATTCCACCAATAGACGGGCTTGCCTCTGAAGCTGGTTCTTCTTTTCGGCATGGTTTCATCGCATATCTGGCTTAATATGTTGCTGAAGTCTGTTTGGCTTGTTGCTTCCCATGTTTGCTCTTCTTTCTCTCTCTCAGCACTTGTTTTAGGTTGACTTTATCTAGCTTGTTGACTTGCCAGCCACTATTTGCTATTTTCTTTCGGCACTGCTCTTGGCGCTCCTCTGTTACCTCGAAGGCGATGTAGTTCTGGTCGCTTAGAGACTCAGTTCCTAGGACTTCCCACATAACAATTTTATTGCTGAAGTCAGCCGTCACGATAGTGAGGTCTAAGATTGAGAAGTATTCTGCCCTACGGAAGGTGGGCGCGTTGCCGCGGTTAGCGACGACCAGGTCGTTTTGCGCTATCCATTCCGTCACCAATTCACCTCTTCTGTCCGTTACGTCCATACCCCACTGCGGGGATTTTGCATTGAAGTCGCCCGTGATTATCGCCTTTCCATTGTGGAGCCTAATGTTGCTTTCCACCCCGGATAGGATCTCTTGTAGGTCTTCTATATCTTTGTTCCCAGATGAGTAGCAGCTATATATAGTGCATACGTTAGTCGTCACGTACGAAAAGCTGTGTCCTCGGCCCTCTCGCTTTATTACAATTTTGCTATCTAACACATTTATGGCCGTGTCCAGGTCTTCATCACATATCCAATCACTCCTATTGCGTACGGCATTTCGGTTTGGTTCGCTCATTAGGATTATCTGGGCCCCTATCTCGAGTGCGGTTGCTAGCGCCATATCATGGGCCGGCCGGCTACGGAATGCATTTATTTGTAGCAGCTTAATGTTAGCTGTTTCCGTTAGCTGTTTCCAATTCAAGTAGCTAAAGTTGTGGCTTTGGTAGAAGATGGAAGGAAACAACCAGAAACAACTGTCAACAACAGATACCAGAAACAACTGTCCGAAGAACGATCCAGCGCTACCGAGAAACGGGCCAATACAGCTGACGTCCAGGTTCGGGTAGTTCCAGGATTATGCAAAATATTGACGATCGATTTATTGGTCTGCAAATATCGAGGAATCCCTATCAAACAGCTGTGATCACAAACCGAAATTTAAGAAACGCACGAGGAACAGTTGTGGCAGATCGAACAATTTGTCGGAGATTCAGTAGTCTCGGTTTTATCGCAAGAGGACTATCGCTGCTATTGGAATGCGATTACTTCCACGACATCGAGTAGCTCGTTTGAATTTTGCTCGATTTCATCTTGTTTGGAATGAGTTGCAATGGTCTCAAGTTTTATTCACTGACGAATCAAGATTCATGTTGAGATCAGTAGACGGGCGTCGGAGGGTTTGAAGAAGGCGTGAGGAAAGATACGAGGATGGTATGTTCAGTGAATGGGAGAATTGTGGTGATGGTTCACTAATGGTATGGGGTGGAATTACCAGCGATGCCCGTACAGAATTATTTGTGTTTCCACCACGGCAATATCTAAATGTAGTTAGATACATAGAGATTTTCAATGAACATGTTGTCCCATTTGCACCTTACATTGGCGAAAAATTCCTCTTAATGCAAGATAATGCACGACCGCATACAGCAGTGATGATAACACAATTTTTAAACGATGTCCAAAATAATCGTATGCCGTGGCCCGCTAAAAGCCCTGATATGAATCCCATTGAGCATTTATGGGATGAATTTGGACAACGTGTTAGTAGACGCAATCCAGAGAATCTGAATGAATTGAGGATTGCTCTTACAGAAGAATGGGACAATATCCCTCAAATCACTATCACACATTTGATTGAAAGCATGCCTAGGCGTATGAAAGCTGTAATAGCAGCCAGAGGAGGAAATACTCGTTATTAGTTAGTTTGTTGTTCAGTTATTTTTTAAGTTTATTGTTTTAATAATTAATAATTACAGTCGTTTTACTAAAATGTCGAATAATTCTTTGTTTGTTATTTCTTTTTGATGTTGTTTGTACTTGTAAGTAACAATTATTTCAGCGTCCGTAATCGAAAACGCTAAACATTTCTTAAACGATGAACTTTTTAGACATTTTCAGCTCCACGGCCTCCTTGTTGAATATCAAACTTAATAACACCGTTTCATCTAAAATGTCGCATCCTCGTTGCTGAAGGGGTGATTCAAAAAAGAGAATATTGAAAAAATAATGGTAAACACCGTGACCAACCTAAGAATTCAATACAAATAAAATTTCACTGCACAGCGACAATCAAATTTCGTGTCGAAATCATAATCGGTTTTTAAAGGCTGTTCATATTAAAAAATATTTTTTTTATGGAAAGCCAATTACAAAATAGTCATCCGCAAGAATCGCCCTTTCAAACAAAAAAAAATTATCAAAATCGATAGGCTGGTTTAAAAGTTATTGAATATCAAATTTGAGACAAAATCTAGGTGCGCCACCTTTTATGTCCGTCCGTGTATATTACGACAAGGTATTAATGTGTCTATGATTTTCCATTGTGAAAAGTGTGCATTGTTAAATCACGGTCTTTCAATTAGATGCAAATAAATATGCGTCATGGTAACAACAGTTATCAATAATTATCATAGTAACAGTAGTTATGGCTTATATATATATGCAATGTGCGAAATTATGGTAGTAGTAATGAGGTCGAACAGATACATATTACCTAAACGAAAAAAATAACTCATTATTCTATAGGTATCTAAAGTTATATAAATTAAAGTAGGTACTGTATAGTAAATAAGTAGAAACACGGACTCCTTGCTTAGTTTCTAATGTTTTAAGTAACAAGTTGCAGTTAAATAACACCAATTTATAAGAAGTTATAACATAACACTGTAAGTAATTTAAATTAAGTAAATAGTCTCGGCTAATAGTGAAATAAAAAGTAAAATCGTGAAATACTGCAAATTAGGCACAAAGTAAATTATCTCGATTTGGAGGAATAAATTTAGAAGTAAAATTAATTAGTATTTAGTAAAGACAAATAATTGTTATTGTATTTGTTGGGTCAGATTGATATTGCATTTCTCGATCGACATTTCTTTTTACATTCGTTTGGGTGGTTCTCCTGATTATACATCCAAGTTGTGGGGGTTGTAAGGGATTGGGAACAACCGCCTTATTGAACATGATGTGAGATTGTTTCCGTTAAATATTTTTCTTATTTTCGACATATTGTTCAAATAAATACTCATGTCGTATTTTAAAGTTATGAAGCTTAACCATAGACATATTAATAAGGGGGGAGACCCAACGGTTCATTCATAAAACGCAGGAAGAGCCGATCTATTATTCTAAAAACTGCAATGAGTGCGAGAGAGAAAATGGAAGACAGCTCTGCGGCGGTGTCCTTTCGGCAGCGCCGCTTCGTGTGATCAAAGCCCATCCAGTGGCGTGTCTACTTATATTTAAT
This sequence comes from Tetropium fuscum, assembly GCA_964058915.1. Lineage (NCBI taxonomy): Eukaryota > Metazoa > Arthropoda > Insecta > Coleoptera > Cerambycidae > Tetropium > Tetropium fuscum. The sequence continues at coordinate 51,837 of CAXKVY010018584.1, read as the reverse complement.
GAATGAGTTAGGGTAAACTGCATAGTTGCATAAGAAAAATACTGAATACTCTGTATCTGAATTTTGCAATACATAGAAAACATTCAGAGGTCATTCAGAAAATAGAAAACATTCAGAGCATAGTTTAATTCGTGTACATTAAGATAATAATTAGTAACTACATTAAAACTTTGTCATGTATTTTGTAGAAATTTATTTATAATTTTAATGCAAAAAGTACAGTTATTGGATGTATTTGTTAGTTAGTGGACGATTTAATTGGACACATCGTAAATAAATTCTATAAAAAAAAACACTTTAATAGGTGTCTGAAACTTAGTCAAAATTATCCTTGTGTGTTTGTTGAAACAACTCATAAAGTCTGTCTATTTATTCTTTCTCTTCCTCCTCGTTTTAAATTTTCTCATCGTCAAATTCACATTGTTTTCATTTTCATTTTCATTTCATGTTTCATTTTCAATGTCGCTGTCTTCATTCTCTGAAATCTCATAATTTTCTGTATTGTAGCATATGTGACATAGACATGTCATCACCTTCTTCTGGAATGTGAACATGGTGTTTACATTTTTACATTTGAACATTCAAATTAAGTTATTATAAAGTAAAGTTAGGTATTACTCGACCTATTATAATTGCAACAATCCTAATAATATGAGTGCTGTATTTAAACTAAGAAATGGAAAAACGTCTAGGAGAAACGTTTTCATTAGAATAACATAAGAAAATACTATAACTAAAATAAAATCTCAACATACTTTTGGGATTTACAAAATTCATAAATGTATATCATACTAAAGTCAACATGAACTACTATAAATATAAATAATAAAATAAAAGCAACTTTTTTTTCAAATTCTATAGACTGAACATATTAAACAGTTCTATAAAAAAAATCACAAGTTTCTAAAATTTACAAACTTCATGTCTTATATACAAACGACACAGTAAATCAAACTTTGTTAATCAAACCTACTATAATTATTGTATCTATTAATTCCTAAATAATATGAGTTTTGTATTCAAACTTCTTATTCTATTTCGCCTATTGTTTTCTATTTTTTTTTGTTTCATAATAAATACGTATTGTGAAAAATGTTTTCAATACCAACTTGACCAATTGAATATGGTGGTCATTCAGTAGTTCATCAACATACATAGATGGAGATGAAAATGGTATTTTGCATCACCACAATAAAAATAATTTTAAATAAATATCGCACATTGATTATTTATCATATAAATTACATAACAATATTATGAAATAATTATTGGTCAATTATGGCACCAATATAAAAAGTTAATTTTTAGTTTCAACGCCGCCCCTGGCCAAGCCAAGCCGTTAAAACTTGTAGGTAACTTTAAAAATACTTACATTACTTACCGATGAAAAGTAACATTTTCCGGACTTAAATGATCCACCCTTTTACAAACTATTCAAGAATGCACTATAGTTACACACTTATTATTCACCTGAATCGCAATAAATACAAAGATTCGTAAAATACACTTAAGAAAACACAAGTACAAGCGATGGCGTTGCGGCAACCTCGCAAATTTCTTTCCATTGATTAATAGACATTGTCGTAAAACTCGAGTAAAATTCATCAAAAGACGTATTTCAAAGCACAGCACATTCTCGGTTGTCTATGGTTTTCACCATATATTATTAACGCACTAAGGCAATACAATAGATTACTTTTGCCAAGAAGCTGTTTTAAATAACATTTTAGTATTAAAATGAATCATATTCGTTGAAATTGTCAAATTATTTGAACATCTCTTACGGTATTCAAAGAGTTCAAGTGAATTTCACAGTAAGCCTGGCAAACGTGCCGTTCGGGAGAAAAAGACGGACGACGAGGATGGAACGATCTTGGATCGGCCAAAAACGTAAACAATTCTGTCTCTTGTATTAATACGTCTATGAACTTAACAGACTTAAATATTCCCATATATTTCAAATTCACGCTGTATTTAAAACAATGCCATATAAAAAATACTGTGCAAAATTCTGTTCTTGCGAAACCTAACTTTTGGACCTCACAACTGAAAATCCTAAGATGTTAAGTCGTTAGACTTTTGACGTATAAAATTTTTTAGACATTGACGTTATGATGGTAATTTTGTGGGATCACCAGGTAGTGGGTAAACCACCCATGAATGTAGACACAGTCGGGATACTTGGTATTAATTTATTTAACACATAGGCACAGCGAGACGTATCATCTTCAACGCTTAAGTGCTCAGTTTCGACGCACCAATGCCTCAACGCATCAATACATCAATTCTTCTTGTGACCTAATTACACTACTTTATATAATGTTCGATCAGTGACCCAGTCTCATATATTTGTTATAATAATATTGTTTATTAAGTGGACCTAGATCTTAATTATCCTAATCGGCATATTATTGTTTTATATACCTGACATTATTTATTCGCTTATGCCGGAATATTAAACAGAATAAGAATTAGTTAATTTGGGTAACATGGCGCTATAGCTTTAATTATGGTACTGTGGTCGCCATTACGTGGGCAAACATCCCTAAAAAGCATTCAACGCCAATGGATGCATTTGTGATCACATACCTGGTAAATACTTGCGTGGGCCGTGGGCTTGTCTAACTTTACAGAAACTGAGTTAGGGACTTCAATCAAAAATTGTTAGGGACTATGCCAGGTTTTTTCCTATTCCTCTACTGAAACCATTCAACCTCAGCCTAAGAGACAGCACATTTCCTGATTGCTGGTAGTTCCTAAATTAAAATGCAATAGCTGTCTGCTGATATCAGACTACAGACCCATATTATGCAATTTTTCGAACGTATTTGAAATGTCTGCATATCAGGAAATTTCCTGCAAATTAAACCCTCTATCTCAGTTTATAGAGAAAAAACCCTCTATCTCAGCATGGGTTTATAGAGAAAAGATTAACAATATCTATTTAGTATATATACCGGGTGCGGCGAAAGTGCGTCGGACTTCAATATTTCGAGTTCTATGATTTAGAAATTTAAAAAAAATACAAGTAAACTAAATAAAAAAGTGTATAACTGTAAATTATTTTCGTACAAGGCGAGCCAAGAAAAAATTACAGGACCCAGTGCCTTTTTTTAAATGGAATACTGTATATCAGTATATTTTTTGAAGCCTCTTTCTTAGAAATATAATGTATAAAGTATACAATTTCATAATTGCGCCATCCTTATAACGGCAACCGTGAGGTTGACGTTTCTCCTGGCGAAGGAATGGAACCTCTAGGCTTCTGGAGCTTCGAGAGCAGACCATATATCTGCTTTTTATACCATGTGAAAATAATTAATGTAAGACATAGCATTAATCCGTAAATAGACAGGATTGTCCATAGTAAAATTGTAGATTGGTCATCTGTTTTATCCAATAAGATTGTAATTGGTATTTGATAGAAATATCTCATCATTAATTTTGATAGAACATCCTTCTGGGATAGTTATTAGTGTATTTCGTACACTAGTAGATTTCCAGTAGGCCATCTACTGTGCAGGTTTTGTGGATAGTCAGAACACCTGGGGTGAAGATCAGGATATGATCTCGGCTGATTTGTTCAATTAACGACTCTTGGAAATAAACATGGATATGTTTGCAATAGTTTGTATTCTTTCCTTGTAGAATATTTGGTAGGCAAGACTCTTTGTTAGTTGATATAGAGATATAGAGTTCGCGCATATAGAGATCTTTTCGATCTTAGGGCAGGCTTCATTCCTTATCATGTGTGTAGATGTACCAAGTATTAGTATTGGTCTAGGAGGTACATGGGTAAGATTTTTGATGGGCATTGCGTATATGTGAAAGCTTGAAAATGATTTTTTCATTATGATAGGTACAGTGCCGTTCAATTGAAAGTGAACGATTTTTTTAATTAATGTGAAACAAGCTTTCAGGTAATCAAAACTTGATTGTCAATTTTATTTGTCAGTTTACTAATAATTATTCTATATTTTGAAGTTTTCCTTATAATTATTATTATTATTATTATTATGCCGCGCTTAACTGAACCGCGAAAAATGAGAGCTGTGATGTTAGTGCAGAACGGATGGTCAATGCAAGCAGTTGCAGATACTTTGAATGTGAGTAAAGCTTGCATTTACAAAATTAAGCAAAAATGGAATGCAGAAGGAACTGTTGAGTACGTCCATAGAGGGGGCCGTCAGAAATTCAGTACTATGGAGGAAGACGAACTCGTCCTTGACCACCTCCGACAGAATCCTTTTGATACAGCAGTGACTGCCTGCCTCTTAACAAATACGTATCAGAGCATCTGAGCTGAAGAATTTTTCGGCTGCAAATACAGTTGCTCTATTGCCACGGCATAAGGAGCAGAGGTTAAACTTTGCCAACCGATTTGTCGGTGTGCCACAGGACATTTGGGACAATTTTTTCAGACGAAAAAGTTTTTCAATCCTGCTATGATGGCTCTGTGCGTGTATACCGCCCAAGAATTTGCCGTTATGAAGAGCGCTATATAAATCCTACAGCTCGTAGTGATCGCTTCTCTATCAACGTGTGGGCATGGATATGTTGCCAAGGAGCAGGTGTTAGTTGGATAATCAGAGAGCGTCTTACTGGTCAAAGCTACGCTCGCATTTTGCAATATGTTAGTTACCTTCCGTTTCCATTTTATATCCCGAGAACTTCACTTTCCGGCAGGAAAATATTTTTATTTCCTCTTTCCTTTTTCCATATTTCAATTAAATTTATATTTCAGGATAATGCCTCTATTCACAAATCACGAGTTGTTACTGAATGGCTGAATACAAACCATATTAACACTCTGCCTTGACCCTCTAAGTCGCCGGATTTAAATCCGATAGAAAATGTATGGGCACAAATGGAAAAAGACATGTATAGCAGAAATTTCCGACCAAGAACGTAGAAGAACTGTGGTTGGCGATTGAAAATGCCTGGGGAAATATTGGCGAGGATTACACCAGGACACTAATATTGTCTATGAGAGATAGGCTTCAAAAAGTTATAAACGCGAATGGTGCTTGGACCAAATATTAATTCATTGTAATTTTCTTAAGTTCTCAGTTAGTTTGTTAATTTAATGGATTTTTTTACAAGAGACGTCCTTACCATATAGATTTTCCTTAATAAATACTGTATATAATACTGTCACCATAAACTGACAGATACTTCAACCTAAAATAATTTTGAATGTAATCTGTTTACAAAAGCCTGCTTCACAATGGGAAAACTTTTTACCTTTTGGTATACTACGCCCCTGCTACGGATCAACAAATTATTTGGCCCTATAAAACAGCTTAAGTTTATGTCTTGTATGTGTTGTATAGCGAGAAAATAATATCTTTATTTAGGTCATTATTTAGGTGCTTCAAATTATTAATTTTACTTCATATGAATAATGCATAATATGCATGTATGGATCGAATTGATATGAGATATGAGTCGGAAGACTTTGTTACATATTAGTTGTAATATATTTACAACAAACAACAAGTAATTTGTAAATGTTATCTATATTTTATGTAGATCTTTGTTAATACACCATAGACTTATTTAATTATCATTTAATAATATTAATGTGATTAACCGTTGCAGTGATCATTCCCTGTGGCCGAGATCCGTGCATTGCATCGAATATGAAGGAACCTGTATTATACCTATACGGGGAGAGAGATAATTTAATTTTGCGTTACCTGCTTTAGGAAAATGAAAGCCCGGCACCGTTGAATTGAATAGTCATGTCCTTGTTTTTCGCTCTGAAAAATGGTCATTTTAGATATATCTTACGACAAGCTGTCTATGAATTTCCATTGTGAAAACACGGTATTTCAATTAGGTGCAAATAAATATCCGTCATGGTAACAACAGTTATCAATAAATTATCATAGTAACAATAGTTATGGCTTATATATATTATGCTAGTGCGAAATTATAGTAATAGTAATGAGGTCGAATAGATATATATTATCTAAACGAAAAAAATAACTCGTTATTCTATAGGTATCTAAAGTTATATAATTTAAAGTAGGTACTATATAAGTAAATAAGTAGAAACACGGACTCCTTCCTTAGTTTCTAATGTTTTAAGTAACAAGTCGCAGTTAAATAACACCAATTTATAAGAAGTTATAACATAATACTGTAAGTAATTTAAATTAATTAAATAGTCTCGGCTAATAGTGAAATAAAAAGTGAAATCGTGAAATACTGCAAATTAGGCACAAAGTAAATTATCTCGATTTGGAGGCATAAATTTAGAAATAAAATTAATTAGTATTTAGTAAAGTCAAATAATTGTTATTGTATTTATTGGGTCAGATTGATATTGCATTTCTCGATGGACATTTCTTTTTACATTCGTTTGGGTGGTTCTCCGGATTATACATCCAAGTTGTGGGGGTTGTAAGGTAAGGGATTGGGAACAACCGCCTTATTGAACATGATGTGAGATTGTTTCCGTTAAATATTTTTCTTATTTTCGACATATTTTTCAAATAAATACTTATGTCGTTATTTTAAAGTTATAAAGCTTAACCATAGACATATTAATAAGGGGAGACCCAACGGTTCATTCATAAAACGCAGGAAGAGCCGATCTATTATTGTTCTAAAAACTGCAATGAGTGCGAGAGAGAAAATGGAACGCAGCTCTGCGGCGCACAGTGCCTTATGAGGAAAAAACCTCAAATCGTAAAGGATATTTTTGTAGCAAATGAACACTGATAATTTCAAGAGTACTAATGTAATCATCTATTAACATCATTTATTGGATTTTGATTACTTTTTTAGTGTGAGAAGAAACTCTAGAGCTTAAGAATTTTTTAACTATTCACCAAATTCACCAAATTTGGGTTCAAGATATAACTTATGTTTACTATATCTACAACTTGTTTAATTAACTACTATTACAAAATAATATCAAGGTAACATTCTTAAAAAACATCACAAGATTCTCAGAAAGTTTCTTTCTATATTGAAACCTCGGATAATATGTATCTCTGAAACACATAAAATTCCTGCTTTTAGAAGTTTTTTTTTAATTACAGAAAAAGCTCCACCGAGCTCCAAGCTATAATTAGCACCCAATTGAAGCTAATACTATAGACTACTTATCCTCCGAAATTCAGCTGCAACTACTTGCGACTTCAGCTTTTATCCCACTTTAACCCTGAAATTGAATGAACTTTTATTGGTCTTGAAAAAATGAAAATAAATTATAGTATCTAATATAGTAAAGTTTATCGTCAATAAGTTGAAATGGTCAATATAGTGGAATAGACCCGCTAACTGCCAAATCTGTTTAATAAAAATCAAATGTTTTTATACAGGGTGTCCCCAATTCTATGCCCGAACAAGAAGGTCTCAAGAAGTACAGACATAATTAAAAATGCATATTTGAGAAGTCAATGTCAATTAGTGTGCAAGTGAAAGCAAAAAGATATGACTATACTTCCGGAAATAATTGAAGAAGAAATATGAATCTTTATAAGTTACAAGATCTGTGAAAAATAAAATTATTTAGCTTTACCTGATGTTATTTCAATAAATTTGCGGCCTCTTCGTTGAGTAGTAAATGTTTTACTTTGGTTTTTGGTCTTAATGACGTTATGTATGGGTCCGAAGATATCAGCATCATGTGAAAGACATCTTCATTAGTAGCAATACGAGACATTTTTCTGCTATGATGGCTTCTGAAATACTTGTAATCCTTATTACGATGTTCTTGTGCCTCTTCTGATAGAATTCCAATAGGTAAAACCGCATGTTCAATTATATCCTTGCCATGAAGGAGAATTTTGTGTACCGTGGCAGGCATATTATACCACGGATAAGGATACTGCTAATTCAGCTGTTTCTTTAGTATATATGTTAAATTTATCTGGATCGATTGGAAAATTACTGCAAATCACTTCCAGTATAATCGCAAGTCTGTGTATCAAATTTTGATCAATCCCTGTTATATCTGCTGTTATACTTGGGTCATTAAAAAAACGTCTTGAAGTATTTCCACTATTAGAATTGCCTGCCCCTTGTCGTACAACGTCAACCTGTATACCCAGACGTTCTTTGAATTGGCCTTGAATTTGTTTCTTCGTCTCTTCTTTGGTGGGTTTTGTAATATTTGTTGTCCGCCAAGATTTAAATGCCAAGTTATATCCCAAATGCAAAATATATTCCATGAATCTTATTCTGGCGTGCAAAGTAGACATACCGAGACATAAGGCTTTTTCATTACATGGCTTCTTCAAAATAACAGATATCTTGTTCATTTCGGACGGTTTGGCACCACATATTACATAATTACTGGACGAGCTACTATTTGTCACAATTTGGGCTACTTTACCGTCAATCATGGTAAAATACAGTCTGTGGTAAATTTTTATGGTTCTACCATTAATCTCAATTTCGGTTTCTTTCAAATTTTCAATTTCATTGTCCATATGACACTTTTCTTGTTGGATAATTTCTGGAGTTTCTTTGACATATTCAAATTTAATTGCCCTGCAGTACCTGGTTGAGGAAGGATGAGGATTTTTCCATACTTCATCATCTTTATTATTTTGAATATTTTCACGCAAACTCAATTTCGAAGGTACAATAGACGTCATAAACAAGTGAGCATCAGATCTGCCAGGTTCTTCAAACCTCTGCATAAATTCACTTTGGCCTGATGCTCCATCACATCCCCACTTTGTGTGTAAAACAAGGTGTTCTTCTGGCGTCACATTACTGCGAATATTACTTTCTATTATGCGTTTTGCAGTGTGGTCAAGCAAATCCTGAAGAGGTACTTTTGCTGAAGACTCGGAGATAACTAAATTTTTTGGATAACAGTTTTGTTTTGATTAAATTACTTTTTTATAACTAGGATATATATCGTGACCAATATCTTTGGCTGATTGTCTTAAAATTTCATATTGATATTTAGATAATTTTGCTTGAGTTATGAGCGCTAGAGCAGTTGTTATTATTATTATTGCTGTTATCATTATTATTTGACATCTTTAAATAATGGTACACGATAAACCAAAATAGTAGCTAATAAATATTCTTTTGTTTTACATCTGTCATCACTATAACAACGAGGAATCAAAGCACACCTTAATTCCTTGATAAATTTTTGAATAATAAAATTAATATGCATTACTACACAAGTTCATGCTCTGGTATTCGGGCATAACTTTTAATTTATTATAAACAACTTTTCTTAATAACATTTTTTGAAATAGGGAAGGGCAGTGTACTCTTGTGCAATTTTTATAATTCGTGTCCTATCCTGTATAACGTTTGACTTGGAACAATAATTATTCTAAGCCCACCTAAAATAGTCCATGTTCACAATAAAATTGTTGTGTTTCGGTCGAGCAATAATAATTAATAAAAAAATCCCATATAATATGCATGTATATCCCACCATCCTGTATAATGTATATTATTAACGAGTAAATGCACCTCTCACGTCATCATAATTACACTGAAACCCTTTCTACCTTAAAAGCGACGTTATTTATTTTGAAAAAATTGATAATTAAAATAACTGATTAACACTTTAAAATGACTCACTCTGTATTAATATAAGAAAATTATTTTGCTCCAAATTTGCATAAATAAGACTTATTGATTTTCAAGATACCAGAAATCTCAAAAAATATAGATAATAAAATGAGCTATCACTACTATTATTTAAGAATTTTAAAGAGATGGCCTTGAGAGTTAGAGAGATGAGAGGATCAAAGTGTTTTCTTCCATGAAAGTCTTTACCTTTGACAGGAAATTGACGGGCCTCTCATGAAATTCAATTAACCCGTATAGGAGATATGAAGTTTTTTCCCAAATATTACCTTTTGGCCCCACTGTGCGGCGCCGGCGGTGTCCTTTCGGCAACGCCGTTTCGTGTGATCAAAGCCCATCCAGTGGCGTGTCGTCTACTTATCTTTAATGAATGAGTTAGGGTAAACTGCATAGTTACATAAGAAAAATACTGAATACTCTGTATCTGAACTTTGCAATACATCAAATGAAAATAGAAAACATTCAGAGCATAGTTTAATTCGTGTACATTAAGATAATAATTAGTAACTGCATTAAAACTTTGTCATGTATTTTGTAGAAATTTATTTATAATTTTAATGCAAAGAGTACAGTTTTTGGATGTATTTGTTAGTTAGTGGACGATTTAATTGGACACATCGTAAATAAATTCTATAAAAAAAGACACTTTAATAGGTGTCTGAAACTTAGTAAAAATTTTCCTTGTGTGTTTGTTGAAACAACTCATAAAGTCTGTCTATTTATTCTTTCGCTTCCTCCTCGTTTTTAATTTTTTCATCGTCAAATTCACATTGTTTTCATTTTCATTTTCATTTCATGTTTCATTTTCAATGTCGCTGTCTTCATTCTCTGAAATCTCATCATTTTCTGTATTGTAGCATATGTGACATAGACATGTCATCACCTTCTTCTGGAATGTGAACATGGTGTTTACATTTTTACATTTGAACATTCAAATTAAGTTATTATAAAGTAAAGTTAGGTATTACTCGACCTATTATAATTGCAACAATCCTAATAATATGAGTGCTGTATTTAAACTAAGAAATGGGAAAACGTCTAGATTTTTCATTAGAATAACATAAGAAAATACTATAACTAAAATAAAATCTGAACATACTTTTGGGATTTACAAAATTCATAAATGTCCCGAAACGGTTTACTTTTGGAATAGGGAAATTCAATGAAATTCCACCTATAATTTTACGTTGAATCAATAATTGCATTTATATTCATTTAAAATAAGTAAGTTAATCGCAACTTCCGGTATTACGTGGACGCATTATTCTGTTTGAGCAGGACATGCGTGACAACCACATTTCCCAATTTTCAAAATACAAATCCAAGTAGTCTCTGAAATATTCTAATGGGTGTCACCTCGAGAAAATATATTTACCAAGCGTATCCTCTCTTTTGCCTTTGGGATATTCATACTGAAGTCAACATGAACTACTATACATATAAATAATAAAATAAAAGCAACTTTTTTTCGAATTCTATAGACTGAACATATTAAACAGTTCTATAAAAAAATCACAAGTTTCTAAAATTTACAAACTTCATGTCCTATATACAAACAACACAGTAAATCAAACTTACTATAATTATTGTATCTATTAATTCCTCATTAATATGAGTTTTGAACTTCTTATTCTATGTTGCCTATTGTTTTCTATTTTTTTTCTTTCATAATAAATACGTATTTTGGAAAATGTTTTCAATGCCAACTTCACCAATTGAATACCTATGGTGGTCATTCAGTAGTTCATCAGCATACATAGATGGAGATGAAAATGGTTTTGCATCACCAGAATAAAAATAATTTAAAAAAAATATCGCACATTGATTACGTATCATATAAATTACATAACAAAATTAATGAAATAATTATTGATTAATTATTGCCGCAATATAAAAAGTTTATTTTTAATTTCAACGCTGCCCCTGGCCAAGCCAAGCCGTTAAAACTTGTAGGTAACCTTCAAAATACTTACATTACTTACCGATGAAAAGTAACATTTTCCGGACTTAAATGATCCACCCTTTTACAAACTATTCAAGAATGCACTATAGTTACACACTTATTATTCACCTGAATCGCAATAAATACAAAGATTCGTAGAATACACTTAAGAAAATACAAGTACAAGCGGTGGCGTTGCGGCAACCTCGCAAATTTCTTTCCATTCATTGTAGTAAAACGCGAGTAAAATTCATCAAACGACGTTGCCGGCGTTGAGATTTATATCTCAAGGCACAGTACATTTTCGGTTGTCTATGGTTTTCACCATATATTATTAACGCAATAAGGCAATAGAATAGATTACTTTTGCCAAGAAGCTCTTTTAAATGACATTTTAGTATTAAAATGAATCAGATTCGTTGAATTTGTCAAATTATTTGAACATCTCTTACGTGATTCAAAGACCTCAAGTGAATTTCACAGTAAGCCTGGCAAACGTGCCGTTCGGGAGAAAAAGACGGACGACAAGGATGGACGATCTTGGATCGGCCAAAAACGTAAACGATTCTGTCTCTTGTATTAATACATCTATGAGCTTAACAGACTTAAATATTCCCATATATTTCAAATTCACGCTGTATTTAAAATAATGCCATATAAAAAATACTGTGCAAAATATTGTTGTTGCGAAACCTAACTTTTGGACCTCACAGCTGAAAATCCTAAGATATTAAGTCGTTAGACTTTTGACGTATAAAATGTTTTCAGACATCGGCGTTATGGTGGTGATTTTGTGGGATCACCAGGTAGTGGATAAACCACCCATGAATGGAAACATAGTCAGGGTACTTGGTATTAATTTATTTAACAGTTAGGCACAGCGAGACGTACAATCTTCAACTCATACATGCTTACTTGCTTCGACGCATCAGTGCCTTAACGCATCAATTCTTCTTGTGACCTAATTACACTACTTTATATAATGTTCGACAAGGTTAGTACAATGTGTACGTGATCCAGTTTCAGATCCCAGTTTCATTTAGTTGTTATAATAATATTGTTTATTAAGTCGACCTAGATCTTAATTATCCTAATCGGCATATTATTGTTTTATATACCTGACATTGTTTATTCGCTTATGCCGGAATAGTAAACAGAATAAGAATTATTTCATTTCGCCATAACGTGAGCCATAACGTGGGCAAACATCCCTAAAAATCATTCAATGCCAATTGATAGATTTGTGACCACATCCCTGCTAAATACTCGCGTGGGATTGTCTAACTTTACAGAAACTGAGTTAGTGACTTTATCCCTAGTTTTAATGTTAGGGAGTGTGCTAGGATTTTTGCTATTCCTCTACTAAAAATCTCATCCTAAGCATACAGCACATTTCAGACTACAGTCCCATTTTATGTAATTTTTCGAAGGTATTTGAAATATCTGTGTATCAGAAAATTTACTGGCAAATTAAACATCTAATTCTAATCTAATTAAACATCTAAACAGCAAATTAAATATCTAATTAGTATATACCGGGTGCGACGATAGTGCGTCGGACTTCGATATCTCGAGTTCTATGATAGCTAGAAAAAAAATACAAGTAAACTAAATAAAAAAGTATATAACTGGAAATTATTTTCGAACATACAGGGCGAGCCAAGAAAAAATTACAGGACCATGTGTAATAAGTTTGGGTGTAGTAGTTATTCTTTTACTTATTTCTATTTGATTATTTTTTATTACATCAAAGGTGTGTAGGATGTCGTTTTTTTAAAGCTATAACTAAATGGGACATTCAACATCATTTAGAGCATAGTTCTGGCCATTTATCACGTGAGTTACAACTTTTTTTTTAGTAAGGACCAAAAAACACAATCAACGGTTCGAGATATAACCATGAAATTTTGGCTACTTATAGAAGACATTACAGTGCTTCCAGTAATGGCAAAAATTAAGTTTTTAAAATATGAGGCATTTTTGAAAAAATTAACCTTAAAATCACTACTAGCAAATCTGTGCACGGAAAATTTCACCCTGCGTAGAGCTATGTTAATTATTAAGAATTTATATATGAATATATCGAATAAAATGTAGACAAAACTATGAAAGTTGAAAAAAAATCAGCACATTATGGTTTTCGCGAAATCGGATTATCAAAGCACTGCGTTTCTGTAGCGAAAGAAGTGCGAACGAAGAACAAAATAATGCATTTGAAACACTATACCTGAATTTTAAATTACCACATCATACGTATCACATAAATATATTTATGATAATAATTAAACGATCAAACGAACTTACCTTAGTGAAGTTGGATCGTAATTATATGAAGCGTCCAGTCCTCAATGTCACTAATAACCACGTAGTCCGTCCCTGGCTACCATACCGTGCACCTAGTTTAAAGAAAGGCAAGCGCTGCTCCCTCTCTCCTCGCCGCGCCGGCTGCTATCCTCTCCTGGGTGTGTTGTTCATTCTTTTTACAGAAAAATTCTTATCGTTTTATGGTGACCGCACCTAAGGGTAGGGAGGGGAGGGGAGTGATATTTTCGGACTGGACGCTTCATATAATTACGATCGAACTTCACTAAGGTAAGTTCGTTTGATCGTTTAATTATATTCGCGTCCAGTCCTCAATATCACTATTAACCACGTAGTTGTTTAAAGATTTTTGGTGCGGTTAACAGAATTCAACCAACGATCAAGGGAATATGTATATGGGTCCTTGGAACCCAATGATATAATCTGATAGAACAAAATATTTTACTTGTAACAGTAAAGAGTTATAAAATTAATATAATTCTTAAAGTATAAAAAATAAATCCCTAATATTGGGAAAAATATTAGAAAAGTAAGATACATTTATTTACTAAGGCCCAAAATGGTTTTTGCAAGTATAGTCTTATCGTTTAATGGTCGATTATAGTATTTCGCGAAGGTAGCAGTATGTTGTGACCACCCCGCTGTTCTACAAATTTCCTCTAAAGGGACTCCGTTTCTTAAGGCGGCTGACGTCGATGCATGTCGTGTAGAGTGTGGCCTGTATATTGAAGTGTCAATGCCGGCTAGCGAAAGCATCTGCTTCACCCACCTGCTGATTGTTTGCTGGTGTGTGAGGTTTTTTCGCAGTTAGGAATAAAAAGTCGTATTCGGGTTTTCTCAGAGGACTTGTAACCTCGATATAGCTCTTTAGCGTAGAGGCCACGCAAAGAGATGGGTTTTCGGAGAAAAATGGAATCTGCAATGTAGGTTGGTTTCTGTTTACACCACTTGTCTTGATCGGGTCAGTGATACAAATTTGTATTTCATGTTTGTCTTCTGTTAAATTTGACAGAAGAATGAGGGATAACGTTTGTAGTCTACCTCCGGTAATACGTGCTAGCAAAGTGACGAGTTTTTGGGATAATCTTAGAATGAGCAGGGTTGTAGGCATTCTTTCAATGAACATCAGTAGTGGCTGCGGATCCCACGTGTAATCATACCTTGGCTGAGATGGTCGCAAGCGACCTATACCCTTCATGAACCTTCTCATAACTTCTGACGTAAGATCCGTGGCCAGGATAAGAGATAGTGCTGATCTATGTGAATTTATAGAACCATATTTGCAATTAGTCCGATCTGAAACATCTTGCAGGAAGCTAATGACCTCCGCTAAAGACGGTCCGAATAGGGGAATGTTATTTTTTGTGCAAAAATTCCACCATAGGCGATAACTACAATCATATTGCTTTGCAGTGGAAATGGATATCGAAGCTAGTAATGTGTCGATTGCAGACTTTGGGACGTTCCTTTCTAAGAACGATTGCCGGATAATCTGGCGGCCACCAGGGTAAGTTGTGTTGCTAGTGGGTGGGCTTGGCTAGAAGGGCAATGCAATAAATTAGGGCATGGTTTGAAGAACATTGCTTGGCCGACCCTCAGCCTTGAAAAAAGCGGGTACCAAGGCTGAGAGGGCCAGTGTGGAACTACCATAATACCTTCCGCATTGTCTTGGATAACCTTTTGTAGGGTCCGAAGAATAAGACTAAATGGCGGAAAAGCGTAAAAAAGGAAGCCGCCCCAGTTAATAGTAAATGCATCGATGGCAAAGGATCCTGGATCTCGGTGCCAAGATACGTATGTATTACACTTTCGGTTAATAAAAGATGCGAAAAGATCGACTTTTGGAGTTCCCAATGAATTTTTTATCAGCTCAAAATATTCCTGGGATAAAGACCACTCTGTTTATGTACTACTTTGTCGCGATTCTTGATCTGCTTCGTAGTTATTTTTAGAACTAATGTATGAAGCGAAAATCCTCTATATTCCTCTTTTCACACCACTGCCATATGTCTTTAGTAAGTGAATTTAGAGTTGGAAATCGGATGCCTCCCATGCGATTGACGTAACATATGGCGGTGGTATTATCGCATCTTAATAGAATATTGCAATTGTTCATTGGTTTCGCGTAACATTGTAGCCCATAAAAAAGTGCTTGTAACTCTAGAAAGTTAATGTGATGATTTTTGTCCGATTCGGACCAAAAACCGTGTGTCTTTTCTGCTTCGCAGCATGCACCCCACCCGGTTAAGGATGAATCCGTGAATATGGTTATTTGAAAACTGTCATTTTTAATGTCGTTTGATGACTGTGATATGCTTTGTTCCCACCAGAGAAGGTCCTTAGATAAGTGCTCAGGAAGTAGCATTACCGCATTAAAATTCATATTGTTTTGTGATAGAGCTAAGAATTTCTCACGTTCTTTGCTTTAAGTATAATGCTTTAGTGTATAACCAGCCATACTTTACGGCTGGGCAAGCAGAAACTAATGTTCCGATAAATCTTGCGAGATACCGAATTTGACACATAGGTTTGTTCCTAAAAAATTTCGCCCATTTTTTTATGTATTTTTTTTTCTCTATGGGAAGCTCAATTTTCATATCTTTACTATTAAAAATGAAACCTAAAAATTTTTTGGACCTACATGGCAATAATGAGCTTTTTTTCCTATTAATAGTGAACCCAAGTGACTGTAAAAGATTAATAACTCTGATCGTGTTCGCTGAACATTGTTCGGCAGAGTTTCCCAAAATAAGAAAGTCATCCAAATAGTTGTCACAGGTTATTCCCTGCAGGCGTAGCTGTGAAACTACTACTGGTTTCAAAAATTTTTGTGAAGCAATATGGTGCCGTTGACAAGCCAAACGGCAGACAGGTGAACTCATACAAATTGTTGTCAAAGTGAAATCGCAAATATTTCCGGTGAAGTTGGTGAATGGGAATAGAAAAGTATGCATCCTTGAGATCTACTGTTGTCATATATGTGTCCCTATTTATTAGTCTTAACGCGGTCCTATGGTCCTCCATTTTGAAGTGTGTCAAGGCCACAGATACGTTAAGCTTTTTTAAATTGAGGATAAACCTTTTCTTACCATTTGATTTGTCAGCTAGAAATATTGGTGAAAGTACTTGGTTTGTGACAGGTTTACAATTGCCTATTGCCCCTAAATCTTTCAGCTCTTTAATAGCTGATATCATGAGGTTTGTTTCCACAGTTGAAAAATTTTGCTTTGCTAGACCATTCGGAGGAGGAACTTCCTTTAAAGGTATTTTGTACCCCCTGATCCAAGACAATATTGTTATATTATTGGTAAGCTCTCTCCAGAAGTCGTAAAACAAACCTAACCGACCTGCAATAACATTTTTACTTACCGCTAACGCCTCCCCTCTTCTTTTTGAAGAATTCAAAGGATAACTAAAAAGAGGATTGACACGTGAAGGACCAGGTGTGTAGGTAGGACGTAAGTCTTTTCCTGCTTTTTCCAAAGTTTTCAGTGCCTGAATCTTTCCACCCAAATCTTGACCGAATAGATATTCGCCGGGGGGAAATTTTTCTACCATCTCCTTCACTGGTTTGCTTAAAACCGGATAAATTAGCTGTCTTCTAGTCTTAGATATGTTATAAAATAACCCAGTCAGAATTCGTCCAGTGTCAGCCATATAGGATAGCATTTTATCCTTCATAGTTTTGGTGATACCCTCTTCCTTTTCTAGGACAAAGTTCATGGCTTGGCCTAATGCCGTGAGTGCCTTACCAATCTGAGATTGGTATTCAGAATGTGTGTTATCTCTAGTCAAGTGTGGGGATGACATAATAGCCTTCACCTCTGGATTTGTTAGAGGTGGAGTTAAGAGACTACAATTTTTAGGTAACAAATATTTGTTTGTAATTGCGTCAAGATCCTGTTTAGATAAGCCCTGAGTCAAGATAAAGGACCATCTCGAGGCCAGCGTCTCGTGTATTTTAATTTCGGTATTATTTACCTTTGCTGGGTCCTCACCCAAAATTTCTAGTGTATCTTTATCTAATTCGTTGTGAATTAATAAGACTGGAGACTCATGTCCTGGCCCTATAAAATGGTCCCACCGTGCCGACCGAGACAGGATCTGCGGCTGCTCGGGGAATGTTCGATATCGTTGCGCTCAGGCGACGACTATCTGGATAGTTAGAGGGGGATCGATCTCTGCGTGAGTCCGCCTCGCTCGGAGAGCGGCCCTCACTGTAACGAGAGTTTCGCGATCTAGTATGGGACCTATCACTATCTCTGCGTGAATTCGTTTCGCTCGGAGAACGACCTTCACGGTGTCGAGATTGCGTTGAACGTGAACGTGGCCTGTCATGATGCATAGCTTGTGCTCTTTTGGCCCTATTTAATTCCCTCTCTAATTTATCTAATCTCCTGCGGAGGTTCTTGTTAGAGTCTCTGCCGTCTGGAGATATACTTCTTTCCCTTTTCCTTTTAGATCTACCCATTTCTTATTCTACAAAGAAATATGTGAAACAATTAGTTGATACTTACATATAATGGAGTTTTCTCAAATACGTACAGATGCGCGCAACAAGACCTACCGCACGGTAGATGCACCAAAGAACGAATGAACAACACACCCAGGAGAGGATAGCAGCCGGCGCGGCGAGGAGAGAGGGAGCAGCGCTTGCCTTTCTTTAAACTAGGTGCACGGTATGGTAGCCAGGGACAGACTACGTGGTTATTAGTGATATTGAGGACTGGACGCGAATATAATAGTAGATATACTATAGTATATCTACTATTATTATCTACATACCATTCTATAAATTTATTTTATCCACTTTTTGCGCCTGTAGGAATATATACTCAGCTTAAGATGTAAATATTGTTTTCTCTGTATGTATTCTTATAATATTAACATATGATTCTAATTTACTTAATTATTTTCTAAGTCTAGTAGTTCTAAGTTTATAACGTGAATAAATTTATGTTTCGCAACTATTAAGTATCTTTGTTAGACCTGAGTTTATAGGGATGATTGGATGTTTTAGGTTTTTTTATGTCTTCTGTCGCTCAGAGACTGAATACGAATATGAAGAGGAATATCGTCTTCATTGTCGCTCTGTAACTAACTTATTTAGGTCTTTAACGACTTTGGCTTCTTTAAACTTGTTTCTAGTTTTTTGTCTGATATGGGGTTCCTTGATATATACGATTCAGTCTTCTTTTAAAGGCTGAGGGTCTTGTTTAGATTTATTTATTTTTGAAATATTATCAGTCTTCTGGTTTTCTATACTTGTCTTTATATAATTGTGATGTAATTTCTTTATGAGCTTGAATATATTCTGTAGTGATATTTTTTCAGTAAGTTCAACAGGGGTTGGTTTACTTAAGTGTCCCAATATTATTTCAAAAGGGTTATATGTCTGGTTACGCTGTGAGTTGAATTATTATAGCAGGTTACTGCCATGGGCATTAAGTATTCGATTGTCTTATTTGGGTAGTCATTCCACAAGTGGTATTCGTCAAGTGGGAGATAAATGTGAGTATTAACTATTGTATAGTTATACCATTTTTGTTGGGTAGTAGATAGGCTTATCCATATTTAGAGAATGGGTCTAGTAATGTTAGAAACATTTCTTTTTCTGCAAAGAACGTATCCAGATGGATTATATCAAAGGGTTGTTTAGCTGTGGGCGTTATTTGCAATTTAATTTTGTTAGGGTGTCTTTCATATTTAGCAAGTTGGCATGTATTACAATTATTTATATAAGTTCTTATAGTTTCTGTTATATTGGACCAATAACATCTTTTCATTAGTGCAATTCTGGTTTAATTTATTCCACAATGGCAAAAGTATTGTTTTGTGGTAATATTTAATTTGCTTATATTGGACTTCTCGGTTCTATTATGTCTGTTCGAAATTTATTTGAAATGATAAATTTTAATTTAGAGTCAAATGATTGTCTGAATACTCTCGTGCTTTTCTTTTCTATGCTATCGGAATTGGAAAACATACAGTGTAGTTCTAAAGGATTAATAAATTGTTTAAGCAGTTTTATCTGAGCTAGACATTTTAAAATGTAGGGCGGTTTTAGTTTTATCAAACATATCTTGGGTATTTCCAAAGTTAGAAATTGCATTTTGTGTTTCGTGAAATACAAGTTGATTTTTATAGATATTTAAAGGATTATCTGTATAACGAATATCTAATACATCTAATATTCTTCTTCGTTTGAATTCATTGTTTGTAAATCATCTGGTGTTTCTTTTAGTGCATCAGGGTCAGGGGAAGGTATATTTTCTTCTATGATTCTCCGTTTCAAGTTTTTATTACTGTTGGATCGTGATATATATTTTATGGATAATATTGTCCAATAATGTCGGGTATAATAATTGTTTTTGAGCAACCTGTGTCTATTAATAATTTCATATGCGGGCTAGAGATTTTTATATAGGGTAAAGTATATGGTAAAAGTATATTATTAAAGTCGTCTATGGTTATGTCTAGTTGTTTTGGGTAGGGGTATTCTGAAGATTTTCATTTGAAATGGATTCAGTACTAAGTTCAGGATTGTCATTTTGATAAAATTCCTGGCTATGATTTTCATATAGATTGTCAAAATTTTGTTCTGTCTCTTCTTCATAAGTATCTGAGGGATACTGATTATATTGATCTGGGGGATACTCGTTAAAATTCGTGGAAAGTTGGGCGAGATTGACTTTGAAGGAAATTTGGTATCCGTTGTACGAAATTTGTATTCTGATTTTTGTTAAAATGTTGGGATGCATTTTGTAGCTGCCTAGGCATCACTGATACATCAGTACAGGTTTAAAGTTATTATATGTTTGGTTCGGTTTCCATATATTTTTGGATTTATTTACTGTTTTTCCGAATACTTGACTATTTGTAGGGAATCTATGCTGATAATTTGGTTTTATTATTTGGTTGAAAATTATTATTTAGTGGATTTTTATAACGGGGTACTTTATTAAATAAATTTTGGTACTCAATAAATTGCTCTTCCTGATTTATGAAACTTACTGCCCATTCCAGATCTTTTGATTTTGATAATCTAATCATTTGTTGATAATTACTAGGTAAATTTCTAGTATACGTATCTAGGGCTAATTTTAAATATACCGTAGTTAACGAGGCTGTCTATGCATTTTTCCAGATATAGTACCACATTTTTATGTAATTTTGAATTCTTTTTTTCTACAAGCAGCTAATCAACTAAAGTGCGAAACATTAACAACTGGCAAGCCAACATATTGGCCTACAAACCCCAACACAATCCCAGATCTAATTGATTTTTTCTTAACTCGAAATGTATCAGTAAACTATATGCATGTGGTAGAAGCTTCGGATTTGAACTCTGACCATTCTCCCATATTACTTACGCTCAGTGAGAGCATTATACAAAGTGAATTAGCCCATAGATTAGTAAAAGAAAGTATCAATTTGTTAGTGCCTCTGAGAAATGAATAACAATTAGTTAATGTTATCAAAGAAGCTGCATGGGATAATACTCCAGATATTATTCCAAGAATTAAAAGTAACAACTATCCCAAAGAAATCAGAGCTCTTATTTTTGGGAAAAGAAGGCTCAGAAGAATCTGGCATCAAATTAGATCACCAGCCGATAAAACTATATTAAATAATGCCACATAACAACTCAAAAGAGAGATTAAAAAATCAAAGATAAGTCTATTACTGACTACCTAAGTGTACTGTCAACTGACTACCCACTTTGGAGACCTACCAAGAGGCCAAAGAGACCAATACAGCAGAACCCACCAATTAAAAATACAGGGCCCGAGGTACGTGGGCAAAAGTAATATACAAAAAGCCAACAGGTACGCTTAATATATTGAAGAGACTTGGCAGCCGAATGAGGGAAAAAACACTCTCGACTGGGTTAATCGTTCGATCTCTGATTGTTTCAATTTTAATAATAATAGACTTTGGATTTGTGAAACTCTATGTCCAAATGTCTGCACACTTTCCTTGTTTTTATTTATCGTTAAATGTAATAAATCTGGTTGAAGACAAGCAAAATCTTTAGTATCACCAAAAGTGGATAGCAAAACAAATGTTTGTCAATCGTCTAGATCGAATCTAGAACTAATTATCATTAGGACTTGTCCCTGTAATTTTGAAGAAATGGACCTAAATAAATAAGTATTTATCAATTCATCGCATCCTGATAAATATATAGTCATTTAAAGCAAATATATCACCGTCGATTATTCTGAGGGAATCTACGTACATTTTTACTAGTTGATAATTCTTTTATTGGTTGCAAATTTAAACGCCCTGATCTTATAATAGGGTTTGAGTTGTTTGAGGTTTTGGAGTCATTTTCTAAACTTTCTAAATTAGTTTCGTTGTGCATCAACTACTGTTCTCTTTTAATCTTTTTTCAGCAACAACCAGTTGTCTTGCACACAGCCCACCTAAAGGGTATATGACTGGATAGTCGACTGGGATTTTATAGAGGTGGTTCAAGGATTAATAGAATATAATTCCGTTGCACTTTGATTTCTTAAAAGTAACACTCTGGAAATTGGTTCCTTAAAACTAGCTTTCACTTATACCTTTATCGTATAGGGAAAGGATGTACTACTGCAATAGTACGGGGGTCCTCGTGGTCGAGATTGAACAATACTTGTGTACTTACTGGCTTTGGTGTGTACGGGCTTCTTCTGGAACACTGGGTTCTTAAGTACGAAGAATTGAAATACCTACTTGATCCTACCTGACTGTGCCAATTAAGTATCTGCACAGAAGAACTGCCAAAAATAACTATATGCACACAGGAATAAACTTCAGCAGAGCGCAGCTGGCCTTTTATATGAAAGAAATGCAAGCATGAATTTACTGCGTCGCGTCAGTATTTTTGTGCCTTCAGTCTTATACTAGGTAACAACATAACTATTAGATTATGTTACGAAATGTAAACAAAGTTAAAATAAATATAATTTATAAAGTATACAATGTCGAAACTCGTATATTGCACTAAAATGTTATATCTTAGGAAATTGAGCTCGTAGGCAAAAACTAATGCCATATTTGAATTCAGGGTATCAAATACATATGAAAGCAGCTCCAAATACTCCGGCACCAAAACATCTGTAGGTTTGTGCTATTGAAGATATAAATGAAGAGAATAACGGACATAGAGATTACGTATTTCACCGTTTAGAAATTGTAACAATCATGATATTTTTATTTATTTTATTATTTAAGTATTCATCAGAATCCACACCAATAAATTTTAATTAAGGAAATTATAGGTAATATCATTATGGAATTATTCGTAAATAATGCTAAAGATGACCATGGAGATTACATTCAAGTTCTTCATCAAGATGATGTGAACTCAGTAATAACGAAAATTACTCAGCGTGGCAGTCAGGATGACGCGTTTTATATTTGCAACGTTAGTGACATTATTCGCAAATATCAAAACTGGAGAACAATAATGCCACGAATTCAAACATATTATGGTAAATTTAAAACAATATTATTTCTCTTACTAATTTTAATACGCAACAAACTATCTTTCAGCTGTTAAATGCAACCAAAGTAATATAGTACTCCAAACACTTGCTTCCCTTGGATCTGGATTTGATTGCGCATCATGCGAGGAAATCGATAAAGTCCTGTCACTGGGAGTACATCCAAGCCGAATAATTTACGCTCATCCAACGAAGAAGATAAGCCAAATAAAAAATGCTGCGATAATGGGAGTGTCTCTGATGACTTTTGATAGCGAGGCTGAGTTAAAAAAAATCAAGATAGCAAATCCAAATTCATCGTAAGTAGCAGTTACCTATTTTTTAAAATTCACACCATAATTTATAGTATTTATACTTCTGTAAAGATCAGAAGAAACCAGATAATCGAATAAAAAATAAGGTCCATTTAAAAGTCAGTGGCGTCATTATCATGAAACAAAAACCTATCAAATCACGTCGAATACTAAAAATATGAAACAAAATCGGCGTGTCTGGGACAAAAGTCCATAATTTATATTTTACCGAAATTATTCCAACCTTTACACGATCAATGTAGATACCTTATGGATTTGCTAGAGGCTTGCACTTTGATACCTTTAGATATATCACCAGAAAAATCACAGCTTGACAATGACCGGCTTGATCTACTCCTACTTAAAATTTTGTATAAAAATACTTGGACGCCAGGTCAGAGTACTTAAGTAGTACAGAAGACGGCAGAAATGATCAGCCAATAATTATCAGCTGTGACGCCTCTTGTGACTCAGACTTTTCCCAGAAAAATAAAAGATAAAGATTTTTAAAAACAATATATTACAAAAATATTTATATTACCAGTTGATAAATAAATGCTGCTTTCTGCCGATGTAAAATATAAACAAATACCTATGGCCTACGCCGTCGAAGTAATGTCTTCTAAATAAACTAAAAGTATGCTACCATTCGGTAAAACAGTATCATTGATTCTTAATTACCAGGTAGGTAGTCCAAAATCGAACGATAACGTACGAATCAAATTTAAATTAAATATATATTTAATTCAATAAAAAATAAAGTGGTAATAATATACCAAAATAGAAAAAATATAGACGTGGCTTTTGTGCCCACAGCTCACTCCAAGTAGTTGCTAGTGTTCAAACCGTAAAATTTAATATGGCGTTACACCTATTTTAAGATTTTCACTTAAGCAAAAAATTATCGAATTACGACTTAATTCCCCTTCGGAAATCTTTTAATTACTTTACCCAGCTGTAGAACACTCACATATATATATATATATATATATATATATATATATATATATATATATATATATATATATATATATATATATATATATATATATATATATATATATATATATATATATATATATATATATATATATATATATATATATATATATATATATATATATACAGTGAGCTCGTAAAGTTTGGAATAAATTCAATTAATCGTTATTGAAGGATTTTCACAGGAAATCCTCGGACACGTCAACTTTATTTTATAAAATGTCACTTTTTTCAGCCATCGATTTTTTTTTGTTTTGTTCGTTTTTGAGCTATGACGTCATCGACAATTTTTTTAAATGACAACCCATATTTTTTTTCACGGATTTCGATAGAGCACATTTTTCTGAGTGCGAATATGTCAAAAACATAGTACCTTTAACATTAAAGTGTTCGAGATATTCGGTTGCAAAGTTTTAAGAATGAATTATACAAGCGATGACCAAATGCTAATCATTTATCAAGAAAGCGCAGGAAAAACAACAGTTTTGACAGTTGTCACAATTTTGAAGTTTTTTCTCGCAAGTTTGTGTTTTAATCAGTTGAATAATATCATTAAGTAAGTTGATTAATCATTATTCCATCATAATTCATTTTATTTAAAAATGGTCCGTCGTTTGAGTGAAAGGGAAAGAATCGAAATTTTGATGATGATCGGTTACGGGGACAGAGCTCGCACACAAGTAGAAGTTTGCCGTTTATTTAACAACAAATATCCAAACAGAGAACCAATTACACAGTCCACCGTTAGCAAAATAGAACAAAAGTTTTTAGAAGTGGGTCATACGAGAGATCGCCCTAGAACGGGTCGTCCACCAGTGCAACAAGATGTTAAATTGAATGTTCTACTAGAGCTTCAAGAAAATCCCCATTTACCCACCCGCCAAGTGGCGGCAAACAACGGAATAGTTCAAAGCTCCGTCTTGAAATATTTGAAATTGAACAAATGGCATCCGTATAAAGTGGTTTTGGTCCAAGAGTTAAACGAAGATGATCCTGACCGTAGGTTACAGTTTTGCCAAACCATGTTGCAACGCCTGATTGATGACGACGGATTTTTACGCAATATTGTTTTTTCTGATGAGGCTACCTTTTATCTCGACGGCACAGTTAACCGGCAAAACTGTAGATATTGGTCTCCTGAAAATCCACACTGGAAAATGGAAACTCGTAGTCAGTTTCCACAAAAAGTTAACGTTTGGGCTGGTATTGTAGGTAATCGTATTTTGGGCCCATTTTTCTTTGAAGGCGTATTAACAGGTGAAATATATTTAGAATTTTTAAGAGACGACTTAGTCCCTGCACTTGCGGTACTTTACCCAAATGACGTAGATCCAGATCTGCCCCATCACACGATATGGTACCAACAAGACGGTGCACCACCCCATTTTGCAGTGATCGTTCGCGATTATTTAAACCATGTATTTCCTAACCATTGGATTGGTCGCAGGGGAACTATCGAATGGCCCCCTAGATCTCCAGATCTCACTCCCCTAGACTACTTTTTATGGGGCTATTTAAAGAGCAAAGTCTATTTCAATAGACCAAATACCATCGAATAATTGAAGGACAGAATTCGCAATGAAATTCGAACCATTCAACCCGATACTGTTGGTAAGGTTCTGCAGGAGTTTCAGTGGCGGATGGGATATTGCCAGGAAGTGAATGGAGGTCACTTTGAAAATATACTCTGATTTTATTTTTTACTTTAATTATTTATCATTTATTTGTTAAAATATTTTTTTATTTGTTTAAATTGTTGTTAAAAAATTAAACAGATTACTCCCAAATCTTTCAAAATGTTCGATAAGCTACCAAAATAAATAATATTACTCCTTAATCTTTTAAAATGTAATAAGCTATAAGCTATTAGAATCAATAAGCTATTAAAAATCTTGACCCGCCCGATAGCTTATGCATGGTGCCATGGTACATTTTATAAACTTTGCAACCGAATATCTCGAAAACTTTAATGTTAAAGGTACTATGTTTTTGACATATTCGCACTCAGAAAAATGTGCTCTATCGAAATCCGTGAAAAAAAATATGGGTTGTCATTTAAAAAAATTGTCGATGACGTCATAGCTCAAAAACGAACAAAACAAAAAAAAAATC
Organism: Tetropium fuscum; assembly: GCA_964058915.1. NCBI lineage: Eukaryota > Metazoa > Arthropoda > Insecta > Coleoptera > Cerambycidae > Tetropium > Tetropium fuscum. The sequence continues at coordinate 25,096 of CAXKVY010018584.1, read as the reverse complement.
GATGGCTGAAAAAAGTGACATTTTATAAAATAAGGTTGACGTGTCCGAGGATTTCCTGTGAAAATCCTTCAATAACGATTAATTGAATTTATTCCAAACTTTACGAGCTCAGTGTATATATATATATATATATATATATTATTAATAATAATAAAATATTTCAGACTTGGTAATTAAGAATCACTACACTAAAACACCGAAGATATATCTTTGCGAACGTAAGCCACGGTCAACAGCTCAAGCAAGCAGGTCGGCAGAAAAAGAATGATTTTTGCGGATATCGCATATAAATGTGCATGCGGGAAGAACGCGACATTAGCGGGACGGAAAGGTAGGGATAACGGTAGATGGTGAGTAAGTTCGCGCGGTTTTATTTAAAAAATTTGAAATAGGAAATCAAACATTAGCCATAAAACGGAACGGAATTTATTTACGTTACAATATAATGAAGGGATTTTATTGAATATTTTTTTAACAAAAGTTATTGGGTAGAGTGAAGAAGTGTAGAAATGTTGTGATGTGATGTGTTCGCTATTAATATGTTATATTGTCTTGTGCTAGCGAAAGTGCTGCTGTCATATTGTTGCATTCGCTTCGAAAAATGTACTGGAGAGTTGGAATAAGAAATAAATAGTTTTTGGAAACCCTTGTAGATGCGTTGCTACTCCAAGAAATGAGGTGACTCCAAGAAATGAGGTGACAACTAACACCTGTACATTTTTTTCATCAATAAAGTATCGACTTCAACGGTATTTCAATAAAAATCAGTGTACTTACTTTGTCTGAATTTTTGCAACTAACTCTACTCCAAAATTCTTCCTTGCTAATGGCTCAGGAGATTTTGAGGATTTTGTTTTTGAAATGTAGATTGATTCCTTAGTAACGATGCAACGTCACAAATTTTTCTTCAGAATTTGATTTGAGCATATACGGAATGAAATAATGAGACGAAGTTTTCTTCCCGAAGTATGTAACATCCTGTGGGGCGCAGCAGCTACAGTAGCTGCTGCTGTCAACTGGAATCACTCTGTAGCCTCATCTTTTCTGAACATTTTGTTTCTTATTTCATGGCATTATCTCTGTTTTATTTGAGATATACTGTTTTAAAACGGACGTCTCCGACAAGGGCGACAGGGCGACATGAAAATTTTAAAAAAAGGATAAACTAAGTTTTATGGGCTAATATCTAGTATGACCTCCTCGCTTCACAATAGCTTCATTCAGTCGATGTGGCATCAAATCAATAAGATTTGTTAGAAATTCTTGTGGAATGCCCTCAAATTTTTCCTGAAGTGCAATTAGCAGATCGCGAAGACTGTCGGGTAAAGCAGGTCGGCGACGAGTGCGTTTTTGAAGTTTGTCCCACAGATATTCAATTGAAGTCAGACCTGCAAGCTGGCCAAACCATTCGTTAAATACCCACTTTGTCCAAATATTCGTTGACTACTAGTGCCACGTGTGTGACCCGCATTATCTTGCATTAGTACGAAGCCGTCTCCAATAAAATGAGAATAGGAAACAACTGCGTTCTGGGGAATATGCTCGATATATCGCTCGATATATCAATGCGCATTTAAGGCGCCGTTTTCAACAAATATTAAATCTGTACGGGCGTCCCTGGAAATTGCTGCCCATATCATTACAGAACATCCATGAAAACTTATCCGTTCGGAAATTGCACATTCAGCAAATCTTTCATTTGGACGTCTCAAAATTTGATCTCTACCATCCGGTGATCTCAGGAAAAACTGCGATTCATCCGTGAGAAGAACTTTAGTCCTTTGCTGAAGCCCCCAATTCACATGTAAGTGCGCAAATTGAAGACATGCTTGATGATGTCTTGGAAGCAGCTGGGGTCATGTGGCAGACCTCCTTGTAGACAAGCCATTTTCTTTAAGTCTTCGTCGAACTGTTTTTTCACTGACCTCAGTTCTACGCACGGTTTGTAGCAGATGTTAATTTTTTCTGCCTTTAAAGCCCTTGTCCGAGACGTTCGTTATAAAACAGTGTATCTCAAATAAAAACAGAGATAATGCCATGAAATAAGAAACAAAATATTCAGAAAAGATGAGGCTACAGAGTGATTGTAGTTGACAACAGCTACTGTAGCTACCGCACCCCACACGTTGTTACAAACTTCGGGAAGAAAACTTCGTATCATTATTGCACCCCGTATTTGCTGAAATTAAATTCTGACGAAAAATTTCTGATATTGCATCGTTACTGAGGAATCAATCTACATTTCAAAAATTAAATCACCAAAATCTCATGAGCCGTTGTCTTTATATTTCTAATAAAAATATGGATATCAAGGAAAAACTAATATAATACGTCTACGTGTGACATACAAACATTTACTACTGCTTATTTTAGTCCTTTCTCATCGTTGGTTCCTTGTCAGCCGTCGACCACGTCATTGTTTTGAGTATCTTATGAGTTATTGCCAATTTCGGCTACGGCGGCTCGACAAAGAACCCACAGTGAATGCTATTCATATTCTTTGCTATTCATGTTCTTTGCTATTCATATTTGTTTTGTGAAAAGTAATCTTGGGTTTGTAGCATTTCGTTACATAGAGAAATAAGCAAATAGACGAATAAGAAGGAAGATACACTTACTAGTGTATCTTAGTGCTTAATACACACTTACTTTTCACAAAACAAATATGAATAGCACCGAACTTCAAAGCTAATAAATATATTGAAGGGACTCCCCCCCCTTTCTTCTCGTTTCTCTTATTTTATGTTTTCTTATCTTCTTTTTATTTTATTTTACTTACTTTATTTATTACCCATTACTTCATCAGATGGCAATACATACACATACATACATACATGGAGGTAATTATACACACATGCATACATGCAGACAGACATACACACACATACATACATGCGCACATACACTCCTATATATACAGGGTGGTCCAGTTTATAATACATTAATTTTAGGAGGTGATAGACAATCGAAAATGAAGGGGACTTTCCCCAGAAAATTTATTTCCAAGGGGACTAATAACGGAGATACAGCCCTTCAAAGTTGGGAAAAAATAATCGTTTTATTCGCATAACTTTTGAACCGTTTAACCGATTTTATGCAAATTTTAACCAAAGATTACTAAAATAAGTCTCTGTCGAATGGTAATAACGCGTTCCGTCAAAATTTTTCGGGAGCGTAGATAATGGGAGGTTCCATCTTTTATCCCCACCTATTTTTTACACCACTGGTTAATTTTTTAAATTGCTCACATTTTTGGATTCCTGATTTAATTTAGGAAAAAACGTTATACTTGCAAATGTTCGATTAGAGGCTTCGTTTTCGAGATATTTGTGAAAATTTGAAAACATGACGCTGAAGTCATGTTTTTAAGATTTAAAACTTTCGGCAGGTTGAATTTGATTTGAATTTCAAGGTGCAATACTTCGGATTTTAATACATTTAAACCATTTTCTATAGTAAACCATGTCTTTCGAAATTTGCTGGGACGCATTTGATTAAAAAATGTCCAGAGGCGTAGATAATGGGAGATGGAATATGGCTACCCTTTAACTCCTTATTTTTGACTCCCCAAATTAGTTTTGAAAATAAATTATATTTTTAAATTTAGAAAAAAAATAAAAAATAGTTATTGCTGTAGGATTCTGATTAGATTAACTTTATTACGTTTGTATCATAATTTATAACATTTTACTGAACCAACAGTTTTCAAAGAATACAACGAAAGGTTTTTTAATAACCATAATAATACAATAACCTATTAATAACAATAATTATTTACAACATATTTTCAAAGTGCAATTCTCCTGCCTCAATAAATTTTTGACATCTTTTGGTAATTGAATTGATTGCTGCCAATATTTGATGTCGATTTTGACTTAATTGGTGGCATGCTTGTTGAATTCGTTCAATCAACTCTTCCCTTGTGTCAATTGTTGTTGCGTATACAACATCCTTTAAATAGCCCCATGCATAAAAATCTAATGGGGTTATATCAGGTGACCTTGCTGGCCAAGCCACTGGCCCTCTTCCTACTTCAGGTGGATCGTTATTCGTGATACGCCCTATCCATCTTTCCGGATAATTTTCATTCATCCAGTCTCTCACCTGTCGTCCAAAATGCGCTGGAGCACCATCCATTTGGAACCAACTATTATCATCAAACAGGTCGTACAAGTTATTTGTTAGAAAGTCAAGGAAAAGCACGAGTTCAGTCGAGGTGGTAAGAAAGATGGACCATAAATATAACCGTTGATTAGCCCAAGCCATACGTTAACACTAAATTCGTGTTGAAAGGACCTAATTCGAATACCTCTAGGGTTTTCTTCAGCCCAAATGTGAGAATTATGGTGATTGAATACTCCCGTTCTTGTGAAACAGGACTCATCAGTCCATATAATCTTATGTAGGAACTGTGGATTTTCTTGAACAGAATTCAGTATCCAGTTGCAGAAGGTAAGACGACGATTTTCATCACCAGGAAGTAAATTTTGCACTGGTTGTAAATGATATGGTCTTTGATTATCCTTATGAAGAACACGCAATATTTTAGATTTAGATTTTCTCAACTGCAAGGCTGCTCTACGTGAACTTAGCCGAGGATTGTTATTAAAAGCTCTGATTATGGCATTTTCTTCATTAATTTGTCCCCTAGGCTGCCGCTCCATGACGATTTTCAAGCCAGTCACGAAAACGTTGTTGCATGGTCACAAAAACACGCGCATTTGGTTGCCTCCGATCTGGATATCTTCTGCGATATTCCCTGACAGCAGCTGCGGCATTTCCTTCCCAGAATCCGTAAACAAAGTGTATGCAGACTCGGCATTATTGAATAAGTTTGGCATGTTTTCATGTTTTCGTGGAGATATTACACAAACAATGGGACACAAGATACAATACAAGTGCAAAAGATGCCGAAATGTCAACATTTCGAGGCGTGACGCAAGGCTACTTGATTACTTGATTATGTGCACCCCGAAGGATTGCACTCTAAAAATGTGTTGCCTCATTTTAAATCGGCGTTTTCGTACATGTTTTCAAATTTTCACAAATATCTCGAAAACGAAGCCTCTAATCGAAAATTTGCAAGTATAACGTTTTTTCCTAAATTAAATCTGGAATCACAAAAATGTGAGCAATTTAAAAAAATAACCAGTGGTATAAAAAATAGGTGGGGAAAAAAGGTGGCACCTCCCATTATCTACGCTCCTGAAAAATTTTGACGGAACACGTTATAACCATTCGACGGAGACTTATTTTAGTAATCTTTGCTTAAAATTTGAATAAAATCGGTTGAACGGTTCAAAAGTTATGCGAATAAAACGATTATTTTTTCCCAACTTTGAAGGGCTGTATTGTTGTCGCCTCGGCATCTAGGAGATGCCGAGAACGCCAAGGAATCAACATCCACCTAATCACATCGCATCGACGAGAGGGGCCCGGCAGCGCGCGGCGCTCAGTCCGACGTTCGACCGCCCGCGCAAGCCGCGGTCACGAGCAGCGGCCACACAGCAACCGCAATCTACGCCTATATATCTACGCCTCGCATTTTTGTAATCGCGAATATAAATGCGTTAGATGCGCAAAAAGCCACCCGAACACTAACTGTATAGCCACAAAATGCACATGTGCATTATGCGGGGGGGAACACCCCGCTAATTATAGAGGGTGTCCCAGCTATGTAAAAGCCAAGCAAATTCACACGCAAAGGACAAACGGACAGCCACAGACGAGACAGACTGCCCCCATATTAAATAGACGACCGACAAGACTACCGGTCACCCCCTCTGTTCCGATAACGGACAAACAAGCTGAACAACAAACAGCAGACAATGTAGAAAAATGGCAAAAATTCACAAATAAACAGCAACCAAATAAAATTAACCCAGATAAAGAACAGGAAAGTAGTAACCCCTTAAGGGACATAATAGACATTGTAAAATCATTAAATTTAACCAAAATATGGAACGTAGTCAAAACACTTATTGCACAATTAAAAACAAAAACGGAAACTTTCGATAAAGTATGCCTTATTGCGGAGGCACTTATGTCACTCATAGAATAAAATAAATTAACACAAAATTAAAATAATAAATACGCAAAATAACAACACTTGATCAGACATTAAATAATACATCACAAAATATAAATTATATAGAACAAGATAGATAAAACTTAAAATGAAAAATTAAAAATGCCCTTACAAAACAAGAAAAATCTAATAATCATGCAATTCAACATAAATAGCGCAATTAGTAGAAAACTAGAATTAGCACATACGCTATTAACAATGAAAATAGATATATGCTGTTTATGTGAAACTCTACTAAAGCCAAGTAAAACATATAACATACAGAACTACGACACACTACGGACAGACAGAGCGGACAGAGGAGGTGGCACGGCCATACTCATACGGAAAAACTTACCCTATTCACAAATATCCCTCCCAAGACTGAACTCCATAGAAGCCACGGCAATAAAAATTAAAACTAAACATAAAGAAATGCTTATTGTATCAGCATACAAAAAGCCGAATGACAAAATAGACATGACGGACTTTGACAAACTTAAACAACTAAACAAACACTACATCCTGCTGGGGGATCTCAACAGTACACATAAGTCCTGGAATATTATTAAAAAAACTGAGGACAACAACGGAAAAGCACTGTATGAATATACACAAAGGCACTATACAAATATGAATATCATAACACCATCCTGGTCTACTAGACCAGTCTCAGATAACATACTAGACATAATAGTGACCAGCCATATAAACGAAAATATATATCTACAAAACATCCCGCACATCCAAAGCGATCATACAGCCACATTAGTAAATTTAGAAATAGACTGTGAATTACAAAAAACATTCAGACTACCAAGAGCCACAGATTATGACTGGCAAATATTCAAAAATTATATAAATACAAAAATCAACGCCAACCCAAACTGTGAAACTGTTGAGGACCTCGAGCAGGCTGCAGAGCGAATAACTACTACTATACAGACAGCACTTACAACCAGCCAAAAAACACTGGGAAATCATTTAAGATCCCATCCCCTCCCGAGACATATTCTGGATATTATACATCAGAGAACACACATTCGAAAAACTTTTCATAGAACCAAAAATCCCGCGTATTGTAATCTAATTAATAACCTAACAAAACAAATAAGAAAAAGCATATCAGAATTCAGAGACAGTACTCTCAAAAAAACAATAGAATCCCACCCTGACGATCCGCGCTATCTTCCGAGGCTATACACTAGAGCAAAACCCCCGATACCCATATTAATCACAGCCCGTGGAAATGCGCAAACGGATGCAGAGAAGGCCGAGTGCTTTTCTCAAACATTTGCAAGTCAATTCAAGCCAAATAAAATCAACATAACTACCCAAATAATGGCTCAAGAATTCATAAACACATTAAACAATAAAAAACTTAAAAACGATGAAGAATCAATATTTTTTACACCGCAACAAATACACGCCGTAATAAAAGCACTCAGAAACAGAAAAGCACCCGGCCCTCACAATATTCCCAACTTTGCCCTTAAAAATTTACCATACCTTGCAGTAATGTTCCTAGTAAACCTATTTAATTCCTGTATGAGACTCACCTACTATCCCACATATTGGAAAACAGCCAAGGTCGTCCCCATACATAAACCAAATAAATCCCGCACAGACCCAGCTTGCTACAGACCCATCAATCTATTACCATCCATAGGCAAGCTATTAGACTCACTCATCCAATCCCGAGTATTGGAGTTCGCACAGACAAATAAAGTCATGAGCGAATTCCAATACGGATTCCAACCCAGCCATTCCACCGACCAACAGCTGTTTCGCATCTGTGAACGCATTACTACCAACCTTAATCGAGGTCTACTCACAGGGGTTGTCTCCCTAGACCTCGAGAAAGCCTTCGACAAAGTCTGGCACCCTGGACTGTTATATAAGCTACATCTAGCGAAATATCCGACGCGTATTATCAAAATAATACAGTCATACTTATCTAATCGCAAATTCGTAGTGACAGTCAAACAGGATGTATCCACGTCCCGCCCAGTGTTAGCCGGCGTACCCCAGGGCTCTGCACTAGGACCAATACTCTTCAACCTATACACGCACGATCTCCCACACCCAAAAGACTATAGGACCACTGTTGCATTATACGCAGACGATACAGCCACATTAACAAACTCAAAGGACCCACAACTGATACAACGACTAATGCAACAGCAGACAGACGAAATTGTAACTTATTACCATAAATGGGGGCAACACGTAAACGGAGCAAAGACGCAGGTCGTCATATTCACAAATAAAAGAAATTCACCCAATATAACAATTTGCATAAATGATATAAACATCAAAAATATCACGATATTAAAATACTTAGGGGTAAACATAGAAAGGCACTTTAAATTCGCAAAGCAAATACAATACATAATCACTAAATCTAAAATAAGACTAGCCAAAATAGGGAATATAATGCTACAAGCAAATACGGAAACGGCAACCCTTCTGTACAAAACATATATTCGCCCAATTCTCACTTACGCGTCCCCAGTGTGGTATCCCTGGATCACAAAAACTCAACAAAACAGCCTACAAATTATACAAAATAAATCGCTAAGATTATCCACAAATATCAGGCTCTCGAGCAGAACCAGGAATACCATACTGCATGAACGAACAGGCACACAACTTTTAGACACATATATAGAAAATAGAATCATTCCATCATTCATAAACAGACTTAACATTCACACAAACACTACCATACAAACCGCACTTATACCTAAATTTTTACATCCGCCAAAATATCCATCATTGAATTTCGTTTATGCTCCATGACCCCGCATCCAAACCCCATTACTAATTATGTAGATAGAAAAAATAATAAACCAAAAAAAAAAACATAAAAATAAAAATAATAAAATAATCATAAAAGCATTAACTACATGCAAAACAAAACAGCATGAATAAAGCATGAAAACAAAATAAATAAAAGAGGCATCAAAAAAGACAGACAATAATAAAATATAATTACACAAAAGACAACAACAAAAGACCCAAAAAATACTTACCTAGACTTAAGGAATTTGTACCCAACGCTTCTTAGCCACAGCTTATGTAATTAACAACTAACAAAAAATAACTAACACCCGCAAACTTCCTACAACATCCTAACCATAGGTCACAGACAGTCAAACAAATAAACGGAAAGTCCTGAACAAAGCTACAACATAAAACACAACAACCGGCAAAAGTATCCCGGAAAGGATAGAGGCCAAGCATTGCATTCACGACAGATTTGAGATTTGTTCGTGTCTGTTATTCGTACACTGTCAACCGCAATCAGTCCTGCTCCGACAGTCGTACCCTACACTTCGAGCCTGATTTCTGCTTTACGCATTGCTTTTCGCATCATCACATCAAACAACATTCTGCTTCACGCATCCGCTTTACGCACTTCCGCTTTTACGCAACAAGTAATAATAATTTATTATTATTACTTCATCACGTCGGTTTCTTTCGAAACCCATACTTCGCATTTTCGCTTCCAGTTTCCTACGGACAATAATACCTAGTATTATTGTCCCAGAAGATTTCCACCTTATGCACACCCGTGCACATTCAAAACAAAAAGCGTCGGCCGCAATCATTGCGGCATCCAGCCAGCTGCAGACCCCGCTCCTCGATACTGAGCAAACGGCGCCCAAGAGTACAAATAGTAGCCCAGTAAACCCCATACCTACCACAACGTCGAGGAAAGCAGAGTCGTGTACAGTATCTCCGTTATTAGTCCCATTGGAAATAAATTTTCTGGGGAAAGTCCCCTTCATTTTCGATTGTCTATCACCTCCTAAAATTAATGTATTATAAACTGGACCACCCTGTATATACACATTTGACAAAGCAAGAAAAACAAATTGGTCTTTTACGTGATCGTAAAGTTTTATTTAGTTAGGATCCAAATTTACGTTGTGATTGTAGTTTTGTTAATACCCTAGTTCTTTTAAAGTTTGATATTACTTGTCCCCATTCGGATCTGATTTAGGTTACCTCAATTTATAGCACAAAAGAACACTTTGAAAATACTGTGGCTGTGGTACTCTGGCTTAGTGACACTCTGTTTAAATCTTTGTAGAGCACTGTACTCCAGGGCTGTATAAGACTATACATACTTTGTTAGGGACACAACATGATTTGTTACCAAATTTCGGAAGGAGAACTGAACTCAATAAAATACGGAAACTGCTTTAGGACATTTATTTTGACCATAGCCAAGGGACAATTAATGTTTGTTGAGACACTCGCCTCATATAAAGTTACTGTAAGAACAGAAGTGGAGATACCTTGGTACCATTTACTTCTAGATAATGAATCGTACAAACAAACAATGACGTACTGTCATTGTTTATGACAATCGCCATTCTGATATTAGCGTAGACAATCAATAAAATTATGTGATTGTGACCACGCAGGGGTTACCGAAAACTAGTTAGTATAGGTAAAACTTCACGGTGCCCAGGGAATTTTCCCTGTAGAGTGTTGAATACCATAGTTAATACAGAACTTGTATTATTGTCCCACAACCGTTGAACCTCTGAAGATTTCCCCATGGCTAAGCGCTCCAATGGGCGTACCAATCGGTACAGGGCTCGCTGGGACGTAACAAGACGTCAGTACCCTCTGTAGATTTAGCATGTCGGTTTGTCAGTTGCTAGACAACACACAAGGTGTGTATCTGACATAGGTATATACCATGATACTAAGAGTACAAGATATGATCACTTGGGAAACGCGTTTTGAACAAACTTGCGCATGACGTCACCCCGTGACAAAAATGTATAGCGATATATGGAGACGAAAGCTTTTAACATGGTTTTATTATAAAGTTTCGTTATGATTCGACTGTTATAACTATTTTGGACATTCTTTAAGTATACAGGATGTTTATAAACTTGAGAAACATTTTATATTTAAATTTTTCTCGGTTATTAAAACACTTTCATTAGGTTTATTTTTTGTAAAGCATCTACTTTTACCATAATATATTATCATGAATTTAAAAAAATCTCCCAAGTTATTAAATGCCCTGTGTAGGTAGGTACAAAAAAGAACAAGACAACCCAACGAACATGATATTCCCGCTCATTAAAGGGCCTGTACCCCGAACACTGGCAACTAGCTGGTGTCGGAGAGCTGCGAGCTGGTACTTTGCCGTTAAAGGTCTACTACGGCATGACCTGGAATCAATGACTATCCACGTCTATAATCCTTGAACTGGAATGGCACTTAGTAGAACGATTGTTTGTAAAGAACCTGTACATTAATTAGTAATTAGGGCATTAAACCTTTACTTTTCTATAACTGCACGGGGTCTTTACAGTTAAAGCAAGTAAACGGGTAAATATCTTATATATATAAATTAGTAAAATATAGATATAGAAAACCGTCACAAAATAACTAATAATATTCACATTTCCTTTAAACATACGCGCCAATTTAGCTTCGGTTATTTTTGATTTTGATAAATTTTTTTTTCGATATTTCGATTTTTTTTTATTTCGATATTTTTTTTCGATTTTGCAGATGTCGGATGTTGTTTGTTTGGTTCTTAGATTTTTTAGTGTTAAATTTATATTGCTGATTAAATTCGTACAATAATTATTAATCGTACATAGTGCAGTACGATTTAGAGCAGGCATCAATTTAGCATGTACACACAACCGCACGAAAGATAAGCTTTGACAAAATCATAACCTAAGTTTTATTTGGCATCTTTAGCCTTTAGCTAAGATTTTCTTTTATAACGTATATATTTCATACTCTTAATTATTTATTAATATAATTATGTCATCCATAATTAAAGAAAAAAGTAAAAGGCAAAGTCGTGAAGGTACAGCATTATCTTTCAACTTCCACGCATTTTTGGGCAATTGCAATAATTTTTCTTTAACATGAAAATCATGATCAGAAAAATGCCTCGAACATATTCTAACATTTTTAATATTAAAATCATGCGTTTGGTAGCACTTTTGCACCCATAATTTGCAAATCTCTGCTGCAGTTGGAAAATTAAATTATCGATATGTACTGGAAGAATTTTTACTTTTTTTATTATTGTTACTGGTACAATCGTTCATTGCACAGTAAACCATTGTTTATCAACACAACCACAATCACAAATGACCAAAATAATTAAAATAACGTATTTAAACTTATAAAATAATGTATTTTAAAGATGTGTCAAATTTGAATATTTGAAATTTGTCACGGAATGACGTCAGCAGAGGGAGAGAGATAGGGGATCGCATGCGCGTTAGCATATCTTGTAGTCTTAGTATCATGGGTATATACTGAATATAATGAAGCAAATGACACCTGTCAAATCTTATCCTATATAAACACGACACAAGTAAAATTTCACATATGCCTGGGGAAAAAACTTCCTTGTATATTCTGAACTCATGGCCAATACGAAACCAGTGCGATTACCTCCGTGAATCTTGTGGTCCAAAACGCTCCCCATCTGCGTGGCGTCGAACCTTAAGTGGGAAAGATTCACAAATAATAAAACAACCACTGGTGTGCATGGCCACCGGCAAATACCGAAACATATGAAACGAAGAGGCACGTGTCAATTCTTATCCTGTGCAACGTCTGGTGATCCAGATGTTACCGCAAGTGTCGATAAACACCCGAAGCAGGTAGCTTATTGCACTTACCGACCCTCGCAGCAGGTCAGGACAGCGGATGGCAGTTGTATTAAAGGCGTTATAAACAAGGCGTTTGTTTGGTACAACCCATTACCCAGATCAATTAGGGCAATAGAAGGCCTTATTCACACTGATTCCCTCATACAGGATAAACTGCTAATAACAGAAATTTATGATGAAACTCAATTATACTAAGCTTCAAGTAACACAGAAAAATCAGGATCAAGGATAAATTACGAATATTTGCGGCCAAGTCATACAACAATAATTTAGGGCGTTAGATCGGAATAATGCAACCTTAAAAGTTGCGTATAAGCGTATAACGATGTAGGGCATGGCGGCAATAGAAGAGCTTAAGGTACTTTACCTAGGGATACTTCCCCGGGCTCGATAGCATCTCCGTGGGCCGGAATAGTGGCCATAGCTGGTACGTAGAGTGAATAAACGGCCGGAAATTACGGGCTTCTCGCGGACAAGGGTGTGTTGCGAACTAGCTAAAGCTAAACTAGACCTGGTGGGGTCCTTGAATGCTAACCGGCTGGTTGACGGCGCCTCTGCAAACTATCCGAACCTGGAGGGGTCCTGAATAGATGCAGAAATCTCGTAGATGATGATGCGCTGCGAGCAGTTGGCTGAAGCTAGACTAGACCTGGTGGGGTCTCTGAATGCTAACCGGCTGGCAGATAATGCTACCGCAATCCACCTGAACCTGGAGGGGTCCTTAATGGATGCAGATTGGACCATTGTGAACAGTTCGGCCAAACTAGACTGGACCTGGGGAGGTCCTTGAATGCTGGCTGGGTGCTCGACAACTCTCCTCGATTGTACCATTCGTTGTATATTTCCTATTTTTGACTGCTATTTCTCCCGAAATACTTTAGTCGGTTTTCATTTATTGTTAATTATTGTCGTGTTATGGACTAGCCGGTTTTTTGGATGTTTGTCATTGACTTATGGCTTGGCAATATGCAAGGATCATTTGCGGATCAAGGATCAAGGATCTTAAGCGTTGGTACAAGAATCTTATATCTATGTTAGTGTTATTGTGTCTATGGGTCTTTTATTATGTTATTTTATTATTATCTATTTATGCCTCTTTTTGGCTATTGTTAATTTTTTAATAGTTTTTCATTTTTTTCCATGTCTATTGTTCTTTTCTTTTAATATTTTATTTTATTTTAGTTGTTTTTATTTTTCTGTTTTTATTTTTTTTTCATCATTCTCAGTGCTGTTAGTTTGGTTTAGTTTATGGGTTGATCCCAGCCTGGTTATGGGGTGTATATGAAATTTATGGAGGGATGTTTGGGAGGGTTTATGAATTTAGGTCTTAGGGCGGTTTGTATCTGTTCATAAATGATGGTATTATTTTATTTTCGATGTAAGTATCTAAGTCATCTATGCCCGTGTTTTGGTGTATAGTGGTATTTCTAATTCCTGCACTCTGTTTTGTGTTAGTGGCTAATCTTAAGGCTTTATTTTGTCGTTTATTTAATGGCGTTTGCCTGATCATTGCAGGTGCTGGTTTTTCATTTATCTCAATAAAGTAATGGAATTTTGGAATGGATTTTAAAGGATTTATTCTATATAAATGACATCGCTCTGTTGATAATCCATAGTTTTGTGAATAGTACGGGTGGACGCCTCTAATTTACATTATGGACTGTCAGCCTAACGATTTGCAACTATATCGAGACCTTGTTATATATTTTTGGAAGGATAATGGCATATAGTTAGTTCTCATATAAAATAAAGGCAGAACCAATGATATCTTTTTTAGGTTAGTCCTCCGAATTAGATGCGATGATTTATCTGCTCATTATGTACTTGGAAGAAAGTTTGGATGTGATGCGGAGACAGAGGCCCTCGATTTACTACGAACTGCGTCTGCTCTAAAATTAAAGGTTGTTGGTGTTTCGTACCATATCGGGTCTCAGAGTTCAAATTTTTCAATACACAAGGAAGCAATTAGACAAGCAAGGCACGTTTTCGATATTGCAGAAAGTTTTGGATATAAATTCAACTTACTGGATATTGGTGGCGGATATCCAGGAGGCAGACAAGCATCAATCAAACAGGTATCAATGATATAGATTAGGTAATTAAATAGGTAGTAAATACTTTGAAAGTGAATTATGCGGCCGATATTCTGATGCATTAACTTTCACAACGATAATTTTACTAATGGCTCGAGCCTCTCTAGAGTGCTACTCATACCTAATATAAGTCCCTATGTATCACTAATGGGAAAATATAAGAGAATTTTTTTGGCATCAGCGGATATATATCTTCTCTGTCTAGTTTCTTTAAAAAAGCATGATCCTCGTCTATTGCATTATAAATGCTATCTGTAATCGTAGACTTGTCAGCTCGGTATATCAGATGTAACTGAAACATAATAATGAACTTCAAAATGATTGATTATATAAATATTTTTTAGATTGGAGATATAATAAATTCTGCGCTGGACGAACACTTTCCTGATGAATCCATCAAGATAATTTCAGAGCCAGGTTGTTATTACGTCGAATCAGCATTCACTCTAGCTACGCATATTCACACCATCAAAACTGCCAGATATTTAGACAAAGCGAATGAAACCTCAAATATTAAATACATGTATTATGTCGACACCGGAATATACCATTCACTTTATTCGGCATTACTCGGAAAATGTTATGAACCAATTGCATTAGGTCACGATCCGAATGCTGAGAAATATCGTAGTATTGTTTGGGGTTCGACTTGTGATGTATCTGATATAATTAATGAAGATGTTATGTTACCAGCAATGGACACTGGAGATTGGATTGTATACAAAAGCGTTGGAGATTACACCATATCACTGGCTACCCAATTCCACAACTTTCCGCCGCCAAAAATCCACAGCGTTGTATATTACAATGACTGGTAGGTAGTATTTGATAAAATTTATCAATTTTTAAAGGTTTAGATTATATTAAAAAACGATATTTTTAAAAATGGTAAATGTTGCCAGTATATACACTGACGGACATAAAAAGTGGCGCACCTAGATTTTGTCCCAAATTTGATGTTCAATAACATTTAAACCAGCCTATCGAATTTGATAACTTTTTTTGTTTGATAGGGCGATTCTTGCGGACGACTATTTTGTAATTGGCTTTCCATAAAAAATTTATTTTTTAATATGTACAGCCATTAAAAACCGATTATGATTTTGACACGAAATTTGATTGTCGCTGTGGAGTGAAATTTTATTTGTATTGAATTCTTAGGTTGGTCATGGTGTTTACCATTCTTTTTTTCAATATTCAGCAACGAAGATGCGACATTTTAGATGAAACGGTGTTATTAAGTTTGATATTCAACAAGGAAGCCGTGGAGCTGAAAATGTCTAAAAAGTTCCTCGTTTAAGAAATGTTTAGCGTTTTCGATTACGGACACTGAAATAATTGTTACTTACAAGCACAAACAACATCAAAAAGAAATAACAAACAAATAATTATTCGACATTTTAGTAAAACGACTGTAATTATTAATGATTGAAACAATAAACTTCAAAAATAACTCAACAACAAACTAACTAATAACTAGTATTTCCTCCTCTGGCTGCTATAACAGCTTCCATACGCCTAGGCATGCTTTCAATCAAATTTGTGATAGTGATTTGAGGGATATTGTCTCATTCTTCTGTAAGAGCAATCCTCAATTCATTCAGATTCTCTGGGTTGCGTCTACTAACACGTTGTCCCAATTCATCCCATAAATGCTCAATGGGATTCATATTAGGGCTTTTAGCGGGCCACGGCATACGATTAATTCCGACATCGTTCAAAAATTGTGTTGTCATCACTGCTGTATGCGGTCGTGCATTATCTTGCATTAAGAGGAATTCTTCGCCAATGTAAGGTGCAAATGGGACAACATGTTCATTCAAGATCTCTATGTATCTAACTGCATTTAAAAATTGCCGTGGTGGAAACACAAATAATTCTGTACAGGCATCGCTGGTAATTCCACCCCATACCATTAGTGAACTACCGCCAAAACTCTCCCTATCACTGAACATACCATCCTTGTATCTTTCCCCAAGCCTTCTCCAAACCCTCCGACGCCCGTCTACTGATCTCAACATGAATCTTGATTCGTCAGTGAATAAAACTTGAGACCATTGCAACTCATTCCAAACAAGATGAATTCGAGCAATATGCAAACGAGCTACTTGATGTCGTCGAAGTAATCGCATTCCAATAGCAGGTCTTCTTGCGATAAAACCGAGACTCCTGAATCTCCGACAAATTGTTCGATCTGACACAACTGTTCCTCGTGCGTTTCTTAAATTTCGGTTTGTGATCACAGCTGTTTAATAGGGATTCCTCGATATTTGCAGACCAATAAATCGATCGTCAATATTTTGCATAATCCTGGAACTACCCGAACCTGGACGTCTGCTGTATTGGCCCGTTTCTCGGTAGCGCTGGATCGCTCTTCGGACAGTTGTTTCTGGTAGACCAACAACACGAGCTGCATATCTTTGACTCCTTCCATCTTCTACCAAAGCCACAACTCTAGCTACTTGAATTGGACTAATTTGCACTGGCATTTTCTTTTAGAGCGTTAACTGAATTTTTTTTCCGCGAGAATTTCAACTGAATCTGTTGACATTTCAGTGTTAACCGTTACCATAGCCTCTTTGTTAAATATCAAACTTAATAACACCGTTTCATCTAAAATGTCGCATCTTCGTTGCTGAAGGGGCTAGAGAGGTGATTCAAAAAAGAGAATATTGAAAAAAGAATGATAGACACCGTGACCAACCTAAGAATTCAATACAAATAAAATTTCACTCCACAGCGACAATCAAATTTCGTGTCAAAATCATAATCGGTTTTTAAAGGCTGTACATATTAAAAAATACATTTTTTATGGATAGCCAATTACAAAATAGTCATCCTCAAGAATCGCCCTTTCAATCAAAAAAAATTATCAAAATCGATAGGCTGGGCTGGTTTAAAAGTTATTGAACATCAAATTTGGGACAAAGTCTAGGTGCGCCACTTATTATGTCCGATAGTTTAGTTAGAACAAATGAAATTATAATTCGTCCCCTTAGAGCGTAGTGTATGCCTAGTGTATGCCATAAATAACAAATTTTAAAGGAGAGCATTTTATCTTGCTAAATTTATTTGTATTGATAGTTTTAATGTGATATTTCTGGTAGACTTTTCTAAATGATATTGGAACGAAGAGACAATGAATTTTTGACTATATCTCGTGGGAGACGCAAGAATGTGGACATAGGATACTACAAGTTGAACATAGAATTATTCTGTATTGACAAAAAGCCCGAGTTATTGCAACCATTTGGACATAGACTAATTATGCATTCCATATTAAAATAAATTAATGCAAACATTAATATAAACCTTTATTAACAGATTATATTAATCGGCACAAAAATACTAGGTACTCTGGCGGCCATTTGAAAGTGCACGACTCTTATATCAGATTTCGTTATATTTGATCTTTGTAAAACTGACTTTGAAATTTGAGGTTCATGTGATGTGTCATTATGACATTCACAATTGTCTAATTATTACTTATCAAAATTAAAAAGTGTATTATTATTTTATCAAAAAAATTCCAAATTAACAAAGAACGTCCCAAAATTGTTCATGATAAACTAAATTATAAAAATTAAGCAACTTAAAACTCCAACGCGAGTAGGTCTGTATAAAATTAATATTTCGTCCAGGCGCCATTTGAGTCTATTACACCTTGCAATCGACGTCTCATTGATGAAACAAGTGTCCTCGTGTAATCTACGTTGAATTCTTCGGCATTTGTTGGGCGGAAATGTCTATTACCAGGTCTATTATAAATATTCTTAACAATCATCGACCATGCATTTTCAATTGGGTTTAGGTCGGGCGACTTTGAGGGCCAAGGTAGCACGTTAATGTTGTGTTAATTAATTCAGTTAGTTAGAATTCTTGATGTATGAATTGAGCAATTATCTTGCTGGAATATAAAATTCTGAGGATACAACATAGTGACGGACGGCAGCATAATATTGTCCAATATGCGTATGTAACTCTGTCCGGTAAGGCGCTCTCCTATCCTCCAGCAAACACTGGGACCTAGGGAACTTATCCATGCCCAAACATTGATGGAAAAACGTCCACTCCGGTCGGTAAGTTTAATATACCTCTCTTCATACCTCGATTTCTGAGGTCGGTAGACGCGGATGGAACCATCATGATAAGACCTTTTTGTCGGAAAATATGACATTATTCCAAAAGTCGTCGGGCCTACCGACAAACTGGTTCGCAAAATTAAGACGTTGTTCTTTATGCCTTGGCTCCAAAAATACCTTCTTTGCTGCCGCATAATTTCGTAACTCTGAACCCTTCACCCGCCCCCTTGCAGACCTCACAGATCCAGGAAACTCCGTTTCGAAATAGGCAGTCACTGCTGTTTCAGAGGGATTCGTTCTAAGATGGTCTAGGAAGAGGTTGTCTTGCTCCACAGTGCTTATTTTACGACGCCCTCCGCCGTGGACGTAGCGGACATTTCCTACTGCATTCCATTTTTGTTTGAGTTTGACAATTCTTACTCATATTTAGCTCATCTGCAACTGCCTGTAATGACCAATCATTTTCAAGCTCGCATGTAACAGCTCGCATTTTTTTCAGGTTCAGTTAACCGCGGCATTTTAAAACTTGAAAACTAATAAAGTGGTTTGTAAATTACGAAGTTAATTACTGACATTTGTTTGAAGTTTCAAATAAGTGTCAAAATGAAATATAAAACGATCACATTACAATGTCAAAAAAAATCGTGCACTCTCAAATGGCCGCCAGCGTACCTAGCTTTACATTCATAACCAAACAAAAGCAGTGGTGACTAACGTTTTACTTGAGGGATGTTTTTTTACTTGAGTAAAGACACCTAACCTTTATTACATTTCCACTCAGTTTTACTGCAAGGAAATACTAAACAAAGAAATTTGACATTTAAATTATCACGGAAGTTATCACACGAGGAAATTATCACATGAGGTAAACGAGTCACCCTGTATTTTTCATTATAAGGTCAACATATAGCTCTCATAATTTTTTGCTCATATCTTAGCTCTGCATAATTTTTTGAATTTTGGTCATCTCAATGTCCTTTGAGGATATTGTGTAATTTTTTTCCACTTCATGCCTATTTGCGTTAAAAAATAAAAGATTGCTTTGGAATTGACAGACGTCAATTGAATTGTTTGTGACAATGCCGCGTCTACAAGGTGCAATTCTTGAAAGAATAATTGGAATAGTTTCGGCTGGTGTTTCCAATCGCCAATCGCGCTTGGATACGGTACCAAAACAATAACTCCCGGCAATATACGCACGGAGGTGGACGACAAAGGGTAACAAATCCAGCAGAAGATCGTTGTCTAATAAGAACCGCTCTGCAGAACAGACGAACGAACGCTACCCAATTCCCAACTCATCAAATTGGACCAATTTTTTAGGTGAACCATTTCAAAAAACGTGCGGTTAGTAAATTTTCCAGAATTATCAGTTTCTTTCTTGAAGTAGTAAATAGATGCAGACACACCTTCGTGGCAACGCCATGCCAATTATTCAGCGAAAATGTTAAAGAACCTGTTTGAAGCTCTTTCGGGGGCGTATTCTCGTCCCAGACTTTTTGCAGTATTTTACGTTCTTCTGGTGTAAAAGCAAAATCACTAACCATTCTTTTTTCTTGTATTTTCTGCAGTTGCTTTCTTTTACAATTGCGAGCTACCATTGATTCTTTAAATTCCATGTCAGTAAATGAATGGGTTGAACTTGATATTATATTCAGTGAGTAATTTTTCTTGTACAATCTTTATCGCGGAGTTCCATAATGTTTCTTTTCTTCTCTTATTGCAAGCAGAATATCTTAATATTAATGCAATTTCTGAAATCGCAGTCTCTTGTGTTATTTTGATTCTCCTTGAAGCGTATCTGCTAGCGAGGAAAAGATAAGAAGGTTAATTGAGAACAAAATACCAAAAAAGAGCAAAATTAATAGACTCTCAGTTTACCAATGGGGAGATCCCTATTGACGGTTGAAACATTCTCTGCTTAGCAGCACCATTTTCTGATATCGACGCGTCTACTGAACTTTCTGCCACTTTGACAGTAAACTATTTGATTCATTTAAAGCAGGTGATAGTCAACATTCGGTGATAAAATTATGACTGAATTGATAGCATATTCTGCCATTTTGTTTTATATTTTAAGCAATGAAATTAATCAAAGATGTACCATGTGATATGTAAATTATATCCTCGAAATTTTATATAAGTTAACTTAACCAAATTAGATGTTGTGATTGGTTAAAAATCATACGGAAAGATTATCTATATTCCATTAGCATAAAATATATATTTTTTTATTTTTAGGTTACTCTTGACAGAAAAAGTTGCCTATCCATTACCGAAGGAAAAATTTGTGTTTGGTGATCGAATAGAAAATTACATGACTGGTTTAACAAAATAAGATAACTTCAAACGGCATAATTTCTTATATCAAATTACTGATGTAGTAAAATATAAAATATACCATTAATTATAAGCACCGAAGCATTGAAATATAAAATATCTGATTCCTTAGTTGTACCATTTTCTGCGCCTTCTTGGGTCTTATTCTATTCATGAACCATGTTCTCATACGTAAAACATAATAACACCAAGTCGAAATTAATTTTTATTTCAACTTTCAACATGCATAATTAAAAACATTATAGTCACTATGATTGACTATTATGAAATTTCACACAGGTCGATATAGATTGCCTTAAATTGGGATTAGTTTGCGCCGAAGTTAAGTGATATAAGTGATATTACAGCCATTGTGTATCTACATGCATATTATAGTCTTGTGTATATTTTATCAGAAAATCCAAATGTGGATTAATATATATATATATATATATATATATATATATATATATATATATATATATATATATATATATATATATATATATATATATATATACAGGGTGAGTCAGTTTTTTGTAGACAAACTTTAACAGGGGATAGAACGCACGTTTTTAAAAAGAAAAGTGCCTATAAATATATGGCCGATCTAGCTTCCTAAGGAAGATACAAGGTGTTAAAGTTTCATATTTTTTTACATTAATGTGTAATATTTTCTGAACGGAATGATATATATTCACTAAATATTTTACACATATCTTAACCTGCATAGGATCAACATGTTGTATTGTTCCTGTCGAAAATACTATAGTGGATGTTACTTTTTTCGGGTACTTCGGATATTCTGCATAATGGAACTTTTTTTTCGTACGCCACTGACATTATCTGATACATATTTCTAAAATAACGGCCCCTTAGTAACAATTTTGATCTCTTGTAATTTTGCTCTAACTACGACAGTTTTAGAGATATTGGCCGTTGTTTCTCTGACAGTGTAATGTCGTTATTATATTTTTTTTCTCGAATTTTCTTTATGACTTATAAACGAACGCTTAGATTTTTTCATGTTTGGGGGATAATGCCTATTAATTAAGGCGCATAAAACAAGCGGTAAGAATGTTCAAAAACTTGCACAGTGGCGCCCATATCATTTTCAACCTGTTCAAGGTTTATGTCCAGGTGACGCTGAACGAAGACTTACTTATTGTAGGTGGGTTCTTAACTCCATTCAAAATAATAGGGATTTCTTATCCAATATACTGTGGACTGATGAATTTTGTTTTACTCGTCGTGGTATAGTAAATTTTCACAATCTGCATGTATGGGCACATGAAAACCCACATGCCATTCGACCACGAAGTTTTCAACATGAATTTAGTACAAATGTCTGGATTGGAATTTACGGCAACCACGTGTTTGGACCTTATTTCTTGCCACAACGTGTAAATTCAGAAAATTTCCTACAATTTTTAGAAGAACACCATTGTAATATATGGGAAGTCATTCCTTTGAATTTAAGAAGACAGTCTTGGATGCAACTTGATGGGTGCCCGGCCCATTATGGCAGAAATGTAAGAAATTGGCTAAACAATAACTATCCAGGGAGGTGGATAGGTCGTGCAGGTCCAGTGGCGTGGCCTCCCAGATCCCCCGATTTAACACCACTTGACTTTTTTGTGTGGGGATTCATTAAGGAAATAGTGTATACCACTCCGGTTAATACACTTGAGGAACTTCAAAATCGCATTAGAGATGCTTGCAATGAAATAAGGGTGCATCATTTAGTTAACTTAAGACGTTCTATGATACGTCGCAGTGAAATGTGTATTGAGAAGAACGGTTTACATTTTGAACAAAGTATCTAATTATATGTATGCAGGTACTAGTGTTATTGTTATCAATTCTTGTAATTGTTATTTATAAATCATTATTGCTAACAATTATTATTGTTAATTAAATATTGCTATAAATTCAAAAATGTTTATATCTCCATAAACATTAACATCAATGTTCATCTAATGTTTTTTTTTGTAATTGTAATTACTTCGGTAGGTTTCGTTGAAAGAATTAAATATTTAGCCGATAATTATTATTGCTAATAAATAAATTACTTAATTTAGTACCACATCAAACACTAAAAATCAAAATAATTAGGAAACGCACAGGAATTTCGAAACAGAAGAAGGGACATTATTTTTGTTAAACTGTATGTAGATAATGAAAATAACAGTTTTTTTAAATAGTCTTTGGCGTAGAAGTTCTGTTTACGAAAGGGGTGGAGCACCCCTTCCACCCCGCCACTGTGCAAGTTTTTGAACATTCTTACCGCTTGTTTTATGCGCCTTAATTAATAGGCATTATCCCCCAAACATGAAAAAATCTAAGCGTTCGTTTATAAGTCATAAAGAAAATTCGAGAAAAAAAAATTATAATAACGACATTACACTGTCAGAGAAACAACGGCCAATATCTCGAAAACTGTCATTGTTAGAGCAAAATTACAAGAAATCAAAATTGTTACTAAGGGGCCGTTATTTTAGAAATATGTATCAGATAATGTCAGTGGCGTACGAAAAAAAAGTTCTATTATGCAGAATAGTCGAAGTACCCGAAAAAAGTAACATCCACTATAGTATTTTCGACAGGAACAATACAACATGTTGATCCTATGCAGGTTAAGATATGTGTAAAATATTTAGTGAATATATCATTCCGTTCAGAAAATATTACACATTAATGTAAAAAAAAAATAAATTTTAACACCCTGTATCTTCCTTAGGAAGCTAGATCGGCCATATCTTTATAGGCACTTTTCTTTTTAAAAACGTGCGTTCTATCCCCTGTTAAAGTTTGTCTACAAAAAACTGACTCACCCTGTATATATATATATATATATATATATATATATATATATATATATATATATATATATATATATATATATATATATATATATATATATATATATATTTATATATATATACATATATATATATATATATATATATATATATATAATATATATATAATATATATATATATATATATATATATATATATTTATATATATATACATATATATATATATATATATATATATATATATATATATATATATATATATATAATATATATATATATATATATATATATATATATATATATATATATATATATATATATATATATATATATATATATATATATATATATATATATATATATATATTTATATATATATACATATATATATATATATATTTATATATATATACATATATATATATATATATATATATATATATATATATATATATATATATATATATATATATATATATATATATATATATATATATATATATATATATATATATATATATATATGTATATATATATATATATATATATATATATATATATATATATATATATATATATATATATATATATATACATATATATATTCATATTTTATATAAAATAAATATTGAAAAAATACATAAATAACATACGAAGTGAATTTAACGCAGAAAATTACAGTAGACCTAGAAATGTAAAATTGCAACATGTTTGCATGACAGAACACGATGTGGTTGTATAAAAAAAATTTCAAGAATATTACATGAGATTTTGTACGTCGTTTTTCGGGACTATCTAGACAAAATCTCGTCAGCAGATCAGAATTTGGAAAACCAACACCAGGATACACTCCATCCTCTTTGAAGTATGCATATTTTAAGAACCGTATTTGCACTTTTTCTATGGTAGGTATTTACATACGAATTATAAGAAGTAAGAACCATATTTGTTAGCAGCATATTCAAGCCGTGATCTTACAAAAGAATAATATATTATTTTTAGCGTATGTATTTGGTCAAATTCTCGGGAATTTCTGTT
>CAXKVY010018583.1:0-49801 GCA_964058915.1 Tetropium fuscum | reverse complement strand
ATTTTGGTGCTGCTTTCAGGGCCTGTGTCCATTTTTGTAGGTCCCGTGTCAGGAACTTACATGTACCTCAAAATTTTCTTCTTCTTTAGGCGCGCTCTGCACTTCGAGCAATCAAGCCAAAAGAAGTCAAACCGCCCCCAATCATTGCTCATGGGGGCCACAAAATTCGAAAATTAGTTAGTAGTCGAAAGTTTTCACTTTTTGACGCACCCAAATTTTTTTGGTCCAATAGGTCACACTTGCCCAGTTTAATGGGGTACGTAGTGGCTGTAGTTTCGTACTTAAAGTGATATTCAAGTGTTTTGGGGCAAGAGCGTACAGTTCAATGCAAAATCTACAAAATCCTGTCTCCAGATTTGTCGTGGATCTAGTGGGTAAAATTTTACCGAATGAACGGATGAGTGCATAAAAACTTTTTATTTTCAATTTTCATTCTAACAAAATTAAAAACTATAATATAACATAGACGTATTACAAAAACGAAAATGACACTGAAGCCTATGTTCAATCTAATAAATAAGTATTTCTTTTCCCAAGTTACAACTAAGTCGCATTTACCCCATATTACATTTTATTAGGGGCAAGAGCGACATTGCAATTTGTAAAAAAAAACAATATAATTAATGAAAATAACACTTACACTTGAAGAACGTATATGTTACCAAAAAAAACTATGAGGACAATATGATTGTTTAAAATGCTTCACATCGTAGAAGATTATTATAACTTAGCCATCGAGAATTTTTCATAAGGGGTTATGTCGTATGTGGTGACATCGCAAATAATTAAATTACAGATCTCTGCTAGGGACTAATTTGTGTATTAGGGATTTATCTCAAGAACCATTAGAGGGCGATACCTGTTAAGCTATTGTAATTAAATAATTATGGCATAGTCGCACTTACCCCAAAACCGCTCTTACCCCACCTTACCTTATACATAATTTTATGTACCGGGCGTCCTTCTATATTTTGACAAGGGGAAACAGTGTTATCCTGTAGGGTCTTATCGAAGGTACTTATGATTCAAAATTGCCAACAGCAATAGAGATCAATTTTTATAATGGAACAACTTGTATATTGTGACATCAGTCGATAGCCCTCTATTTGCTGATTTCAAAAATATATACGTCCCACATTTTGACTTTGGACGTTGACTTTTGACGTTGAACATTGTAACGATTAAATCTATCAACATTTTTTTCTTAATAACTAGACTTAGGTGTTTAGTAGATGAGTATCCAGTGACACATTCCACATAACACTAATCACTTGGTTCATAGACATATTATGCTTAGAATTCTAGGCACTTTCACTGTCACTACATCGATTCGAACGGTTTTAGTCTGACAAGTCCGTTGTTGTCGACTAGTGATATCACTTTGACGTTTTCGTGGTTTTCGAGAATTGCACTAAGCGTACCCTTGAAAAGCAAGAACAGTTAGATCACGAATGAAGCTTATGGTTGAGTTGCAGCAATCTGCGTGGAAAAACACCCCCACACTGAAGCCAAAAGCACCAGGTTTGAACAACATCAAAGAGATTCGAGACTTGGTTAACAAAAAAAGGAAAGCCCGAAAAAAATAGCAACAAACTCGTTCGCCAGGCGACAAATGAGTGCTAAATAATCAGGGACAGCTCAAAAATGAAATTAAAGCCATGAAGAATGAACATTTTGAAAGTTTCCTTAGGGAGTTATCGGTTGACGAAGGCACCGACTATAAGTCGATGAGTATATTTTGCATTTTATCCGATCCAAACTATGCCACGTTTGCAATATTTTTTTCTTTTTACTAATATTGCTTGATATTTCGTAAAAAATCGACATAATATGTATTATTTGATACATTTTCATATTCCGATGCACGTTTTGCTTGTAAAGTTCCTGCAAACAAAGTACAGATGAATTTTCAAAATGATGGATGAATTTGGCCATTATGTTCCGAAGAGACTCAAAAATCTCTATCTCGATGTTTTGGGGGTAGCAGATCAAGAACTTTTTGCCAAAATGAGTATTCAAAATGGGGATTCCAACATGGCGATAGAATTTTTTGCCATTTAGGTGTACTGCGAAGCGGCTCAAAATCGGCGTCACGGGAATTTTGGAGTAGCATAACACGAATTTTTTGTCAATGTAAATATTCAAGATGGCGGCAGTTTCCGCCATTTATGATCACATTCGACCTTGTTTTCAGAGTCGCAGATCACTCTTTTTTTGGCTGATACCATATTCCAGATGAGGAATAGATTGATGATGAATTTTCCCATTTACACGGCCTGATTATATTCAAAATATTTCTCAGGTTTTATGGGGTAGCATATCATGATTTTTTTATCATAATAAATATTTAAGATAGCGGCGGCAAGATTTTGGTTTTAAAGAAAGAAAAAGTTAAGAAAGAAGTTTTAAAGAAATTGTTTTTAAATCAGGAAATTTTAGATAAATTGATTTCGGCTCAGCTCTTGATTTAGGATTTTGCTTCGTATTTAGAAATCACAGTTCCAAGTTTTACAGTTTTAAGTGAAAAAAATCACAACAGGCCACAGAGGAAGGCTGCAGTTCTATAAAAATGTACCTACGGCGAAAATTACACAATTCATTGTATAACAGCTGTATATATTTTTCCGGATCGTATAATAAGTAATGAACGCTTCTAAGAAGGAAGCTATAATACATATAACCATAGATATAACTAATAATAATGCCTAATCAAAACGTGACCTATATATATATTATATAGTAGTAGCATCAAAACTATAATTACATAAATAATATCATAAATTAATGGAATCTAACGTTATATCTTCGAAATGTATTAATTACGCAGTGGAAAAGTGATTAAAGCTAACGAACGATTGACTGATGAACTTATTGGTGGAATGTTTACATTCGTATGTATCTAACCTGAATTGTTGACGTAGTTTTGCTACTCCGATAAGTTTATCTTTTTTTTTGGGCCCACTAGGCGTTTTCCATAAATTGTATTCCTGGTCTAAATATCAAATAGGCATTCAGATTAATATGTTAGCTACGTGGAAATACATAATTATGCCGGTGTCCACATATTTACGCAAATGTTACTTTTGGTCAGAACAAGTAGGTACGTTTGGCGGTTCAGCCAATATATATATATATATATATATATATATATATATATATATATATATATATATATATATATATATATATATATATATATATATATATATATATATATATATATATATATATATATATACATATATATATATATATATATATATATATATATATATATATATATATATATATATATATATATATATATATATATATATATATATATATATATATACATATATATATATATATATATATATATATATATATATATATATATATATATATATATATATATATATATATATATATATATATATATATATATATATATATATACACTCCCCGGCACAAAATTCCGTCACCCTAAAAATTTGCCCAATTTTGATGTTTTATAACTTTTTTATTTTTCATCTGATTTTCATTAATTTTTTACCAGTCTGTAGATCAGTTCATTGTGTGTCTTTTTAATTATTGTAATAAGTCATATTTTTCGTCCAGGCAATATTATACAGGGGTAAATCAAAGTGTTGTTTTTTGTCGTAAACTCAAAACACCCTGTGGAAAAATTGAGGCGAATAATTTTGTTTACAAACTGTTTGCTGCCATCTTAGACGTATTGTAAACATTTTGTTTTTTGATTCTAATGAAAATAAACTATACGATTTACTCATTTTAAATCATATGTTAAATTTAAATTATACTAATATTTAAATTATATGTAACCGTTGCAGAATATAAAATTTTCTATGTACCATATGTAGGAACTTGTGAATTGTGAATATTATAACTAATTATGTCCATAAATAACTATATAGTAGGTACTATAGATAACCATAATTAAGAGTTATAAGGAACTTATAAATCAATTGATACAGATGTCTCGCTCGAATAATGTGCAAGACAATTTATTATCTAACAATATCTACAATATCGGAACTTATTACAAATTCAAAGTTATATATACAGGGTGAATTTTTAGTGCGTATTTGCTCTTTATCAGAGAAAAATGTGTGTTATCCCAGGTTGTTGGTATCCTTTTTGGGGCTTTTTAAAAATATCGGTGAATGTACAGGGTGTTCCATATCTTCTGGACAGCATCTAACTTTCTTATTTTAAATGGAACACCCTATATATTTTTAGAAATTCGGAAAGAGCGCAAACTTTTGAGGCCAAAACATGTGTCGCACCCTATCCTATTGTGTGATAGATGATTTTCACAGCTCCCTTCTAAATCCCACTCCTGTGATGTATAATAATTATGTTCAGTTAGTGAAATATACACCTATATATACCGGCAAAAAACAAATACAATAGATATACCACATATGCAATCACTTCCGACGTTATCTTCGTGACACTGACACACTAGTGGTAGGTATGTGGTTGCCTTTGTTCCTACTTTGTTGTTCTTTACTGATACAGTTAAGATGACTAAACCAAAAGGGGGACAGATTGAAAAGAGAGATTCAAAATTCCCTACACATATGTATTTTTAATAACTTATTTTACGACTAATCAAGGAATGAACTGGCAGATAAGTCATGTGCTTAAGTGGCGCCTAATTTATTCGGGAGACCCCCGTTGTAGTAAGAGCTGGGTAGTTGGAGACGTTTATAAAGTACCTACCTCGAACAATCCCGAGTTGTTTCTGGGCCAGTTCTCGTAATGGTCGTACATTCCCGATACATCTTCATTTGCGTCTAAGATTGAAATAAGTTATAGCTTAAGTTTTCTCGCTGTTTAAAACTAACTTTTGTTTCTGCAGAAGTAGAGAGACAGAGCATACATAAGGGAAGCGGAAAGTCAATCTGCATCAAACGCGGTTTTTTTGCGGCCATATTGTTTTTCAATATACTTTCCCGGCAAGTTAAGACCCGAGTTAATAATGGAATCTATAAGCTATTAGATAAACAGTAACTTTGTTATTACAGACAATGTCTTATATGAAGACTGCTAGTTTCCGGTTTAAGTATTGTTTACAATCATTAAAACACCATCACAAATATATTTAGTAATTACTATAGGCATTATACCAAACAATTAATATAAATACCATAGGTTTGCATTACGACTTGCAAGTTGGCAGAATTTCATTATTTGCTCTATAATATTTTAGTTGTCGATTTTACAGCCGCGTTTTTAATTTTAAATATTAACAGGAAGCGCCGCTGTACATATAAATAAGTCATAAATAAATTACACTTAATTTTCAGAGGTATGAAAACATTTTAAAATATAAGGTATTCAAAATTTTACGAACAGTACCAAGAGCATATTTTCATTATACCTTATCATAGCAAATGTATAATTTTTCTAATATAACGTTACTGTAACGCCCTCTAGCTGTCATCTTCCAAACTTAATAATAATTTCCAGGGATTTCTCTGGTCCACTTTTGTTTTCCCCAACGTTCTATGTCATATACAGTTCCTGAGATATGGTCGGCGTCCTCTGTTAATGAATCACTCGGTATATTTAAAAAATAGCATCACCGCCACTGTCATGCAGCTACTTCATCACTAGACGGCGATTCTCTCCGGCCATGAATGATGGATCCTGCGACTACGATGATTATTACACCCTTCTAATTCATTAACGCGAAAACCCAATCCATAAAATAAATTCAGTTTTACCATAACTCAGGCGAAAGGGGCAACGAGTGCGTTAGAATCCTGCAACTCTGATTTATTGTCTCCGGTATTCAATTTACGACCCAATTTGTGTCGAGTGGATTTAGCGGACTCTAGCTCGGACGCTAATGTCAAAAATGAGATCTTTACCCAAAAACGCTGGCGCACGCTTTGTTCTATGTTACGTAAAATCGCACCTGCTTATTCACAATACTATAGTCAGTTTTTTCACAATACTAGTCACAATTTTCATCTCGGAAACGTGAGGATATTTTTTAGTTTATTTTTATTTTATTTATCATTTATATTTATTTTTTTTCATTTGTTATTTTAAGTCTTAACGGTGCCACAATAAAATCACATACGCTCCTGTATCAGTGGCGTGTTTGTGGGGCAAGAGGCATGTGTGGTGGAAGAAAACTGTCACAATTGTTTTTACCGGTGGGAAAACAGCACAAGCTTGCGGAAACACCCGAACCTTCATATATAGGCGTCGTTACGCAGGGGTCCACTACAGCAATTCGGTCGGTCAGGAAATGTTTAAAAAATCATTTAAAATTAGTATATACGAGTTCAATTGAGATGCAAAGATATCAGGCCGGAAAAGGATCCGCAATAATTTAAAAAAATTGTAACCCGGAAAGTATTACAACTCGGAAAGTAAGTCTCGGCCCATAAATTCGCTTTCAAAATTGTTCAAATGGCAATTTCAAATGACAGCTTATGTCACATGTAAGGCCACCTCACAATGCAAAAATATAACACCTTAAACAAATAGAGAAATGTGTAAATTCAACAAACATTGTAATGTAACAGTAATATTAAGTATTTATATTAATTAAAATGTGATATAGATATTTTGAAAACAATGTGAAAGTGCATAAATCAAAATTTAAGTGAATAAATCTGGTTTCCAAAATTTGGTTCTGGTTTAAATTCTGGTTCCAGAATTTGGAATCTGGTTTAAATTATGTCCTGGTTTCCAGGACCTAAAACAAGTGATAAAAACAATTTATTGATAAGCAACGAATTGGTTTCAAGAAAGCTGCATGTAAATTGGCATTCTCCAGTTTGTTCATCTTAAAAAGGTAGATTAAATAAGAGAAAACGGATATATCTACTCACAAGAACGTCTATGAGGACTCGGTACATGTGCAGCGAGGAGACGGGGTTCCAGATCGCCGTAACAACTTTTATTAGTCAGCAGATGTAAATAATTCAGTGGGATAGTGTGCAAGCAGTCCATAGTTTTCACCTCCAGCGAGGAACCAAGACCTACAATAACATCGCAGTGATAAAAAGGTATTCCTTACAACATATATCTGATCAGAAATAAAAAGCTAGCTAATTAAAATATACTTGAATCATAGTAAAAACTATAAATCAATGAATAATACGTATATAAAGTTTACATACCAATGTTGATCTCTAAATACAGATAAAATATTTGAAAACTAATAAACAAACACGCACGTAATATATATGCAATTTCATTTAATCTTAGGTTAGGATATACAAATCTAAATAGTTCAATACTATCGACTTTAATAAGTTATTTAGTTTTAAAGCTTTTTCCTGCAATTATTTCTTTCTTTAAACATATAGGAATCTACAATACACACAAAGTTATGGTTTGAGGCTTGGATACGATCCAGAATCATTAATAAGAAAATAGGTGGATGGAGTTATGTATACTGTAGAATTTTATATATAAATCTATTAGGCAATATTTTTAAATATATGTATAAGTAATATATAACCAAAAATTTCAGTTACACAAATGTGTATAATTGGTTGCATATATATAATAGTATATAATTCTCCAATTGAAGGTAATTGATTTGGTAAAAGGTTATAAATAATATTTGTTAAATTTGGGTAAGTTGTATGTATTGTCTTTGTTGTGAATGCATATTGTCTGCTGTTTTGGCCTAAAGAGCCGACTTCTGGCACAAAAGTCACCCCCTCCCCCTGCCAAGGGGTGAGGGGTTGTGGGTGGATATTGTGTCCAAATGATTTTCCCCTCGGAACCCTGCAACTTTTATTTGCACTTTTTGTTGATTCACCCTTTTGTTTTTTAGAGAAATCCGCGTCCAAAGTTTTAAAAAAACACCCGGTATATATAAAGCTGGACTAATCTTTATGATGATTCGAGAATGGTTTTAAGCTTCACAATTAGATCCGATAGAATATATTTCTTTAATTAATTTAAATATCTAGAAATTAGGGTTGTGCCCGGTGCATGCGCCATTTTTTCTGGTATATCTGGTGAGTTCCCCGATATACCTATCTTCGGAATCCAAGGTCCAAGGTCAATAAAACTAAAATGGGACCCACCTGATAATACCGTCTTTCCAACAAAAAGAGAACTTTTAAAACTGATCTATAAATGATATGAACATATGCGATTTTTTATATATAAATATATAAAGGTGGCCGAAAACACAAGTTTGCAACGCATTCCGTCGTACTATTACGCGAACAGCGGTGGGGGCTGCTAATAGCTTTCGCACCACGCTAAGGGTTAACTAACAGATCGTGTGAAGCACCACTTGACTCTTGTTAATCTTGGAAGGATCCGCCCCCCCCCCCCTCGCTTAATTTAAGAATTGATCTACATTACCTTCAATTTATTGGATTCAGTGAATTAAGAGCTCTTCACTTTCAGTAGTTTCAATAAAATATACCCTGACGAGTACTGACTAAATTAAGAAGGATAGTTTAACTGTGAACATTTTGTTTCGAGTGAAGTTTTCAGAAGCACTGCATCTGCTGGGACCTACTGATTTGTTATTTTATTTTTTTACAAAATGCAGGGGAGTATTTTGTAATATAAGGGAGGGAGACCTTATATTTTTTAAAGGATTTCAGATTTTTTGAATCACTCCCAATTATATATACGACGCTTTTCCTACTATATTTTAAACTTTTTTTATATACCTTTATTATTAGAATTTTACGCTGATATACACGTTCGTTATGTACTATTTATATTTTCCTTGTTAAAAGTTGATCATTGTATGTTTAATTAATTTACCTTCATGTACTAATTTTATATTTTCGAATTCTATAACTTACATACACAGTCTGGAATAAATTATATTCCAGTCTATTCTATTCTATAACACGGTATTGTAAGCCATTTAATTTTAGGTAAATCAGAATTAAGAGCATTCAGTTTTATTCCTGTCAATTTAATTAATGCATCTGAAGATGACTTGTTTTAAAGGCTATTTCTTTTGGTTCGCGTTTCATTACTACCATTTCCATTATTTCTTTCTATTTAATAGACCGTTCGGAGTCAGAAATTGTAACATTTAGAATTTGGAGGCCCTTAGAAAGAATTTTAACAGAAAAAAATCGGAATATGCGGAAGAATTTTAGACTCAAATGTATATTTTTTCGATTATAGCTTAGCATGAACAAGATCTCCTGCATATAATACCGCTGAAAGTAATAGTTATAAGTATTTTTCTTGCCCATTTTTCCGCGTGGAAAAATAAGACACATTTCTATTAGGGTCTCTCTAAGCCTGCCAGCAATTTTTATGTTCGTGCCAATTTTTCTTTGTAGCTGAAATTGCAAATTTACGCGAAAAATGTCAAATGCACGGTAGTAAACAACAGACTTGCAACGCGTTGCTTCGGTTTTCATTTAAGTATATTTATCTATTATAGTGTAAGTAAAAATAATGGGCCAACCTAAAACAAATTTAGGATAATCTGATTTTGGCGTGATAATGTTCCTTCCCTAGGGTGTACTTTTGATGTGTCTCAAAGTCCCCAGTGATCCCTCGGAGCAAAAGTACATTTTTTTCTTTATTCGCGATTTTCTCAAAAGCCTTTTCGACAAAACTTCTAATAGATATATTTTTCATAGAGCATTCCATATTCAAAGCTATAATATATAGTAGATATAAATTCGAGTAATTGCAAAGTCCTCTATAGCCTTCTGAAAATAAATGAAATAATTTAAATTCAGCAAATTTATTTTTGATTTCGCCAAGTTCTGGCCAATATTTTCAAACCACAATAACACTACTTGGGGTTTATTGTATTTTTATCATATATCTGCGGCGTTTATGTAATTCGCAATTATTTTTTATTAATATTATTAGCTATATTTATCTTTACAAATAATTTCAAGCATGAGAATATCCTGCTAGATTTGTGTGCAAAAAACAAATCTCCAATCAAAAAATAAGTTAAAAGTTAAAAAAGCTGAATAATTTATTAACAATCTGTATTGCAAGAAAAACTTAATATTGTTCAGCAAAAACTACAACTTGCAGTGCATTTTAAATTGAATTTGCTCCAAGTACAGGACTTACTGACGCAATTAGATTTGCACCTATAAAACAAAAATTTCAAAATGAATTCGGATGCCTTTTCTTTTGAATTCTTTTTCGGTTGTATTCCGCCATCCTTTTTTATCCACCCCCAAGTCTCTTGATTTCATTCGAAACCAGAACCAGGTCTATAGGTATAATATTTACCAACAGCCCTCCAAAAATTGGTAATTTTTGTTTTAAGTTTTAAGATTTGGTCAACTTTCGTTCCCCAAATCGGGGAAATTTTACGGGTAAAGTCACATGGGAAGATATAGCGAATGTAATTAGCTTTAATTTGAGCACAGAACGACTGCATTTTTTCCAAAATACTGAAACCAAGTAAAATATACAATTTATATCCATAAGAAATATATATTTAGCCTATTAATAATATCAACCTCGAAGATCTCACGTATTTATAAAGTATGATATATCAAAGTTTTTGTTTGAAGCTCCTGATGAAATATATTTAATAAAAAAAGTGGTAGCGATTTTTGGAGTAGCTGGGGCATGCCGAACTAACCTTAGTTATATAACCTAAAAATGAAGGACGTTAAATATAAAAATTGTGTTATGAAAATGAAGATGAGAATTGTGTTATGAAATGAGAATGAAAAATAAATTACAAATCCCGAATCTATAAACTCCGCAGATATAATAAAGTAAATTTGCAGTGCGTGACGAAATTAAAATGTGAGTAGGTTATACTTGGACATTTTTTGGATTTTTAAGCATTGTGAGAAAACTATCAGTCCTACGGACGTCGTTCTGTGCTTAAATTAAAGCTAATTACAGTCGCTACAACATCTTTCCCTATGACCTTACCCGATTTTCCACGACTTCGGGGAAGAAAGTTGATCAAATCTTAAAGTTTCACTTTTTTGGAAAAAATTCCAATTTTTGGAGGGCTGTATCTTGCTATTATATCTACAGAGCTGGTTATGGTCTCACCATTAGCAAATTTAATTTACTTTAAAAGCGTAGAAACATGTTTTATGAACAAACGTATAGTTTAGAAGATATAGTGAAAAAACCGATATAGTGCGATAATTTCGCGGTTTTTAGAGTGCTACGAAGTTAGCACAGGTCTTTTGAAGCTGCAAACATGAATTTACACTACTGGTGGTGGTCCTAACAACATATTAAAAAATCAGCGTTATTTTGCGATTTTAATGTGACTAAAAAACTGTGTTAAGTATTGTAGTTTTATAATATTGGTCAGAACTTGCGAAAATAATTTTGCAGAATTTAAATTTTATTTATTTTCTAAAGGCTACAGAAGACTTTGCAATTCCTTGAATTTATACTATATATACATACACACCATTGGATAGAGAATTTGCTCTATGAAAAACGTATATTCAAGTTTTGTCGAGAAGTTTAAGATTTATGAGAAAATCGCAGAAAACAAAAAAAAATACTTTTGGGGGTGGTTTTGGGGTAGCTTGGGGGATCACTGAGGACTTTTAGGCACATACGCCACTGACATTATCTGATACATATTTCTAAAATAACGACCCCTTAGTAACAATTTTGATCTCTTGTAATTTTGCTCTAACTACGACAGTTTTAGAGATATTGGCCGTTGTTTCTCTGACAGTGTAATGTCGTTATTATATTTTTTTTCTCGAATTTTCTTTATGACTTATAAACGAACGCTTAGATTTTTTCATGTTTGGGGGATAATGCCTATTAATTTAGGCGCATAAAACAAGCGGTAAGAATGTTCAAAAACTTGCACAGTGGCGGGGTGGAAGGGGTGCTCCACCCCTTTCGTAAACAGAACATCTACGCCAAAGACTATTTAAAAAAAAAACTGTTATTTTCATTATCTACATACAGTTTAACAAAAATAATGTCCCTTCTTCTGTTTCGAAATTCCTGTGCGGTTCCTAGTTATTTTGATTTTTAGTGTTTGATGTGGTACTAAATTAAGTAATTTATTTATTAGCAATAATAATTATCGGCTAAATATTTAATTCTTTCAACGAAACCTACCTAAATATGGTGTGTTAAGGATTCTAAAAAGCCGAAATCTCTTATTCTTTATCTTTTTCCAATGTAGTCAAAATAAATATTTATTATATCAAGCCTTACTCAAATACAATACTTTTATATGTTGAAATCTGTTAAATTACAAATGTACTTACAATACAATAGATTATTGTGCAGTTGCCAAAAGTCTTAAAAATTTCCTTTAAGTTTTATTAAACTTGTGCATGTACCAATTTCTGTTTC
Organism: Tetropium fuscum; assembly: GCA_964058915.1. Lineage (NCBI taxonomy): Eukaryota > Metazoa > Arthropoda > Insecta > Coleoptera > Cerambycidae > Tetropium > Tetropium fuscum. The sequence goes on along the minus strand of CAXKVY010018583.1, from coordinate 37,501 downwards.
AATTTTTGTTGTTGTTTGCTAAATAATTTCCATTTAAAACTAGCGTATTTGTAACTGTACGTAATAATTGCAACAAAATATTATACTCCTTGGAAAACAAGTAAGCATTATGTCATATTTTGAAACGACAGTTTGACGTATTACAAGTTTATCTACAAACAATTTTGCTTCATCTTGAATATTTTCATTGTTATTAATTATTATTTTTAAGATTAAAAAGTTATTTTATGTGATTAGCCAGATTTTAATTAGTGTAACATGCCGTTTACATTTACAAATAGCGAATAAGCCGACATTCATTTTATTTATGGGTTCGCAAATGGGAATTCAAGATACGCAGCTAGTAGGGAGTATCGAAGAAGATTTCAAAATAGACGACAACCTCATCATTCCGTTTTTGTAAGTATCCACCGTCGATTTGTTAACCAGGGTTTGAAAAATGTACCCGGGAGCCGACAGAACAACCGTGGACGAGATAGAGACCGTATATTGCGGGAATTTAATAGGAACCCAACGACAAGTACTCGACGTGCTGCTATTGTTCTTGGTATTTCCCAAAGTAAAATTTCCCGGGTTTTAAAACGGGATCACAGACGCCCATATCATTTTCAACCTGTTCAAGGTTTATGTCCAGGTGACGCTGAACGAAGACTTACTTATTGTAGGTGGGTTCTTAACTCCATTCAAAATAATAGGGATTTCTTATCCAATATACTGTGGACTGATGAATCTTGTTTTACTCGTCGTGGTATAGTAAATTTTCACAATCTGCATGTATGGGCACATGAAAACCCACATGCCATTCGACCACGAAGTTTTCAACATGAATTTAGTACAAATGTCTGGATTGGAATTTACGGCAACCACGTGTTTGGACCTTATTTCTTGCCACAACGTGTAAATTCAGAAAATTTCCTACAATTTTTAGAAGAACACCATGGTAATATATGGGAAGTCATTCCTTTGAATTTAAGAAGACAGTCTTGGATTCAACTTGATGGGTGCCCGGCCCATTATGGCAGAAATGTAAGAAGTTGGCTAAACAATAACTATCCAGGGAGGTGGATAGGTCGTGGAGGTCCAGTGGCGTGGCCCCCCAGATCCCCCGATTTAACACCACTTGACTTTTTTGTGTGGGGATTCATTAAGGAAATAGTGTATACCACTCCGGTTAATACACTTGAGGAACTTAGCATTAGAGATGCTTGCAATGAAATAAGGGTGCATCATTTAGTTAACTTAAGACGTTCTATGATACGTCGCAGTGAAATGTGTATTGAGAAGAACGGTTTACATTTTGAACAAAGTATCTAATTTTATGTATGTAGGTACTAGTGTTATTGTTATTAATTAATTAATTAATTATTCTTGTAATTGTTATTTATAAATCATTATTGCTAACAATTGTTATTTATTCCACAATTATTATTGTTAATTAAATATTGCTATAAATTCAAAAATGTTTATATCTCCATAAACGTTAACATCAATGTTCATCTAATGTTTTTTTTGTAATTGTAATTACTTGGAAAGAGATAAAGAGATTTCGGCTTTTTAGAATCCTTAACAAATTACTTAATTTAGTACCACATCAAACACTAAAAATCAAAATAACTAGGAAACGCACAGGAATTTCGAAACAGAAGAAGGGACATTATTTTTGTTAAACTGTATGTAGATAATGAAAATAACATTTTTTTTACATAGTCTTTGGCGTAGAAGTTCTGTTTACGAAAGGGGTGGAGCACCCCTTCCACCCCGCCACTGTGCAAGTTTTTGAACATTCTTACCGCTTGTTTTATGCGCCTTAATTAATAGGCATTATCCCCCAAACATGAAAAAATCTAAGCGTTCGTTTATAAGTCATAAAGAAAATTCGAGAATAAAAAATTATAATAACGACATTACACTGTCAGAGAAACAACGGCCAATATCTCGAAAACTGTCATAGTTAGAGCAAAATTACAAGAGATCAAAATTGTTACTAAGGGGCCGTTATTTTAGAAATATGTATCAGATAATGTCAGTGGCGTACGAAAAAAAAGTTCTATTATGCAGAATAGTCGAAGTACCCGAAAAAGGTAACATCCACTATAGTATTTTCGACAGGAACAATACAACATGTTGATCCTATGCAGGTTAAGATATGTGTAAAATATTTAGTGAATATATCATTCCGTTCAGAAAATATTACACATTAATGTAAAAAAAAATTAAATTTTAACACCCTGTATCTTCCTTAGGAAGCTAGATCGGCCATATCTTTATAGGCACTTTTCTTTTTAAAAACGTGCGTTCTATCCCCTGTTAAAGTTTGTCTACAAAAAACTGACTCACCCTGTATATATATATATATATATATATATATATATATATATATATATATATATATATATATATATATATATATATATATATATATATATATATATATATACATATATATATATATATATATATATATATATATATATATATATATATATATATATATATATATATATATATATATATACTTTATATACCCAATCAAAAAATGCAAATTATCGACCGTACCTACGTCACAGATTTATAATAGTAGGTATATATAGAACGGTTAATTTATGAGATAGATTGTTGTATGAAAAAAACGGATTGTTTTTCGGTTGATATAAACGTAATCCGTAAACTAAACTGAGTCACCACATAGTCATATTTGAATATTATTTTTATTTATTTTCCTACACACATATACAGTGGCAATATGCAAAATTATTGTAATTATATTAGTAAGGCGTATTGTAATTATATTATATTTTTTAAAAGCCATCACGAATATAATTACTTCACTGTTCGGGAATCTCGGAAACGGGAATATTTCTCATCGCCATATCCTATCGTGGGTCTCACCCCATAGGGTCGTATGCGCAGGGGCAAAATTTTACAGGAGAGACGAAAACCTGTTGAGGAACGAATGGCGGTAAAATTTATTTAAAAATATATGGTTTATGATAATTCAATTCAAAATTAAAAATATCTATTTTTACCAAGATTTGGCTGATACGGCTTTATGCCAGGATGAAATTATTACTTATTTTGGGGCGTATGAACCACTTATATGAAATAATAATAAATAATTAGCCAAATAATGAACGAATCAAGTTTACTTTACTACCACTACAACAGTTTTAGGAAAAAATATGCTTTAGGATGTACAGGGTGTTCCAAATAAGATGTACCCACGAGTCCTCGAAAACTATTAAAGTAACAAAAAATTAAATACAAAAGTTTCTCAGTTTTAAGTAAGGTTTATACGGTTTTTATTTTTGTACAGGGTGTCTTACAAGTGCTGCCCGGACTTCAACTTCCGAAGTTTAAATGGGGCATCCTATAAAAATTATTTAAAAATTTACTTGGAACAAAAAAAATGTTTTTTTTGTTACTTTAGTAGTTTCCGAGATAACATAGTGAAACATCTTATTTGGGATACCCTCTACCGCATACATCATACTCATATTTATAGTATCACTAAACAATACAACATAACAAACTAAAATAAGGTAGAAAAAATGTTAATTTTCGAATATACCTAGATATTATTTCTTCTTTCTTTTTCATTTTAACATCTTTGCTCTTAAAGCAGATAGAGGTAGTTCATCTTCAGATGCATAAAGAAATTACATGAGGTAATGAATCGTAAAAGCTGTGATACATTGAAGGTACAGTATAGTCTTTTCCATGGCAAAGAGACTGCAGGTCAGAATATTCTTATTTGACTTTTGAAAACGCATTTCTTTCCACTGGATAGGGCTGGAACCTTTGATGTAACTATAACACTCACAGTAGTTTCCACAAACACCAAAACACTTTCACTTCGCCCGACGCGCGCTTCGCCAACCAAGTTGGCATCATCCGGAGACGATTAAAAACTAATCTTAAACTAAAAATCTACCCTATTTATACTATTTGTGGTGAAATCATTAGTCACGCTTCAATGATTAGTTGCTAAGCAACGCGTAAAGCGGGCTATACGGTATAGGTCCCTTGTCGCTATTCATACTACTTTTACATTTTACAATTTCTATGCTCTCAAATGCAATTGTCCAATTGTCGATTATTGGTCACATTTCTGACTAATCTTAAATTACTAATATCTATTCTATGATTGTTGTCAAAAGCATGTTGTGCAACACAGACTTATCTGTTCTTCCATATTTTAGATTAGCCATATGTTCTTTAAATCTGGTGTTAATTGTCGTCTCGTTTGTCCAACATATTTTTGATCACAATCATTACAACTAATTTCGTAAATCCCAGACCTTTCATGTGGAACAATTTTATCCTTTGGATTGTCTAAAAGTTGTTGTAATTCATTACTTGATGAATGCATCGCTGTTATACCCACGTTTTTGAAAACCTTACTCAAACCACGAGTAAACCGGGGTTCGTAAGGGATGGATATATATTTTGGAGTGTGTCCTTAAATGTACGCTTCCTAATTAGTTTTTCAACTATATCTCTAGGATAACCATTACTCACAGCTATATCTTTAATTAATACTTTTTCTTTTTCAAACCTCTCATTACTGAGAGGGAAACTTAGTAAACGATGGACAAGAAAATTAAAACTTGCCATTTTATGTTGATAGCAGTGGTGAGAGTCATTAGGGATATATCTGATCGTACTGGTATCTTTTCTATATATATCAAATTCTAATCTATTGTCACTATTTTTAATTACTAATACATCTAAAAATGGAAGTTTGCCATTATTTCCTAGTTCATATGTAAACTTTACAAAAGTGAAACGACTATTTAATTTGGAAATGAAGTTTTCTACATCCGCAATCTTAGTGTCAAACACGGCAAAAATGTCATCCACATACCTTAGCCAACTCCTAGGAAAATACTCGAATTCTTGTTTTGCTTCAGTTTCAAATCTCTCATGAAGACATCAGCAATGAAAGGCGATAAACAGTTACCCATTGCGGTTCCTTCATGTTGTTCATAGAACTTGTCATTGAAACGGAAGCAATTTTGTTTCATACAAAGTTTTCTAAGGTTTATATATTCTTCTATTACTTCTTTTCTATAGTTGTTTAATTCGAGTAAATCCTTAAGATGATAGTCCAAGGTCTGTGGAATTGGTACACTCGGAAATAATGAACAAACATCAAAGGAAATCAAAATTTCACCCTCTTGCAATTGAATATTCTTGATCAATGAAATCATTCGAATTTTTAACTGAAAAACTAGGCTGTGCAATGGGCAAACTTTCAAATTCCTTAGTCAACCATTTTGATAAGTGGTAAGTCGGAGATCCAATAGACGATGCTATTGGACGCACCGACTTCCCTGGCTTATGAATTTTTGGTAGACAATACAATCTAGGTACAGTAGATACACGTCACGATATACAATCTAGGTTAGATACACGTAACCTATTCTTAACAGGTGGAGTAATAAGGTTGTTACATGATTTAAGGACATTTTTTATTTCACTGGTCATTCTTGGTAAAGGATTTCAAGTAAGTTCTTTATAAGGACCATTACTAATTAGGTTGTTTACCTGTTCATAATAGTCCTCTTTATCTAAAATAACAACCTTATTACCTTTATCTGCTTTTAAATAAAAACAATCTTTCTCGCGCAATCTTTTGATAATCTTTCTAGGATTCTTTGAGCATGACTTTCTATTGTCTACGTTATTCATTATATTTTTAGAAATTTGGTTCCTGCAAGCCACTCTGACGAGACCCTTGGATGAATCAGGCAGATATTGAATTGAACTTACAATCCCTGCCACGACATCATCCAAAATCTCATCAGAAGGGGCTACCTACATACATAAATTTAAAAAGTTTTGCTTAAAAAATATTTTTGTCGGCAATTTAAGTAACAGTAACTTCAGGGAATCTCACGTCAACTCAGGAACCCTTTCCGTCAGATCAATTTCGAGATTATTATAATTTTTCCGTGTTGCTCAAGGCCTGTGACCTGTGATTCTTTTAATAGTTGAACTATTGTTTACTTCTACCGAAACTGCAGTAATTGAACGTTTTCGCGGCTATAAAAAGAAAGCGGCGAAATCGATTTGGTTTTCTGTCAGATTCGGCCTTTGAAGGCAAAAAGCGTATATTTAATAATCCGGCTTAGATTTCGTTTACGGAATGAATGAAATACGGGGTCAGTCGGAGCCGAGCTGAGCCGTCCGCCCCTGGAACGCTAATGAATCTGTAACAGCGTCCGCGGTGCAGTGCATTAAATCGAGGGCCCTTTTCGCTAATTATTCAGGTATAATGTCACGTGTAAGTCATGGTGCGTGTGCCACAATTACACAATCTAGTGTGCATGCGTGGCGCCAGCAGGCGCGCATGCCCGGGTGGGCATGTCCTCCAACGCGATCTACGACTCTAGCAGGATAGCAGCTCGACGGACGCACACAGCGTGTGAACCTTGTGGTGTGTATTAGTAGTAGGTATATTGTTGCCGCGCGCTCACGTACTGCGTCGTCACACTTCGTGTTTATCTGCTGCTACCAAAGCTTGTTTATCTAAATTTCATTCGACTATTCTCTCGAAAATATGGAAGTGTACCGTCCAGAGATTAGCTGTGCTTCTCAGTTCTGTTAGTGTCACTTGAGATAATACACAGTGATAGTGCGGTTTGCTTGGAAGACGACAATATAATAATTGAACAACACAGTCTGAATTGAAATGACTTGCTGAACAAGGCTGTAGAGTATTATAATAGTGAATCTGTGTGCTGTGAATTGCGCCGCAAAGTATATTTAGCTCCGGCGATCGAGTTGTATAAACTGAGAGGCCGCGAAACGAAACTACTTGTCATTTCACCTGTGGCACACCGACCGACGACCGCCGAAATCGCGGCCAGGCCGAGAGAGAACACGCGTCGCGTTTCGCGTCGGAACGGGATCTTTTTTTTTAGCGTGGTGGGCATACCGGCAGGATAGTTTTTATGAACGGGCATTACGGAGCGTGGCCCGTCCAGAAAATGAACGTCAACATCATGGAGCCGCTGGCCGAGCACGACGGCTTCGAGCCGCAGACCCGCGCGAGATCCAACACGTGGCCGCTTCCGCGGCCCGAGAACTACGTGGAGCCGGGCGACGAGACGGGCAACAAGTGTGCGGGGCTGCCGGTGCCCGTTCCGGCCGCCTCCGCGCCCGCCAAAAAGAACTCCAGCCGTCGGAACGCATGGGGCAACCTTAGCTACGCGGACCTCATCACCCAGGCCATCACCACCTCGCCCGACAAGCGCCTCACGCTCTCCCAGATCTACGAGTGGATGGTCCAGAACGTGCCCTATTTCAAGGATAAAGGCGACAGCAACAGCTCTGCAGGATGGAAGGTGAGTGTTTGTTTACTTACGTTTTTCTACGAAAAATCACCAAATTAACATCACCGTAATTCTATCAAGCTTATTCAAACTACTTACGTCAATCGTTTGTAGACATTGACCCTCCGAATTAGTGTTTACAAGCAATACAAGCTGCGAAGTTACCGACATACCTACTTTCCTAATAATAAACAGCATTTCAATGGGTATTAAAATATTCGTATAAAGTGCCTAAGCGCTGTGGTATTAAATAAATAAGCGACTCTCTAACTATTTCAATTTTATATTATTGCATAGAAGTAGGATACCATCCGAATACCTACCTCTTAGTACCTAAAATATAATTTAAAATGATATAACCGAATTAGGATTTCCCAAATTGTTACAATTTTGTTTATACGAGGTATAGACGACAGCACATCTCGGATATACATAAGAAATGATAAAACCCGTTTAAGTTTTTCATCATACGTGCCGCCTCGATACTCCAAAGATTCATTTCCCCGTGAAGATCGTCATATTTCCTTTTACTGTTACCAATTACAAAATCACCGTATTGCAAAAACTATCAATGAGAGGCAAATGTTGCCGAACAATATCAACAGAAAGAATATTGTTACTAGTGTCCAAGATATCCCAATGTGTTTTGGGAACCAACTAAGGAAGTTGGTATACCTATAAAAACTATTAATTTTTTTTCCTTGAAATACCTACCTACCTAGTTAGTGTGCCGCGTCTGTTATTTTTGTTTTGCGACTGAAATTTCTGGTTTACTGAGACTTAAAACGCGTTCTGACTAATATAAGTTTTAACATATTCTTGGAAACGTCGCTCAAGTGCTAGGATTATGTTTGTTTGCCAACCAACTTTTTTTATGTAGGCGTGTGTTTGTTGTACCTTTTGAAACTTGTTGTTATTATTTAATTGATTGTCGCACTAGCATCTCGATTGACATTATTTATTTTGTGTGTAGCGGGTATTTTTAAATTCGCCTTGCACGATCAAAGGTTATGTAACGATGTAACGTAGCTAGTAAATATTGGTGTACCTATTATCATTTATTTGGTTGTTTGGTGGGGAATTATACAGCTTAAGTAGGTCGGACAGAATCATGTTTTATTTGCCAGATCTTTTAATTGCGTTGAATTCATACAATTTCTGAGCAGTATACAAACGTACGTTATGGTCAGTTAGTTTTGTTCAGTAGTTTTGGTTGATGTACAGTTTTGAAACTAAAAGCGCGTTCGGTGGTGGGTCGCTTATGAGTTTTGGTGTGATGAATCTGTGGGCACTCGACGAAAGAAAAAAAATAACACTCCTACTTCCGATTTCGTCTTGACCAAATCAAGCCGACCAAATCAAATTTAATGTGCAAGGGATATGAATGAATAAGGCGTAGTAGAATTGCAAAATCGTCATTGCAGCTTGTACGAGTTGCGGTTTCGAATAATATAATATGCCTATATATCTACCTAGTAAGTTATTACTGTGAAATGCCGAGAAATACACGTGGACACCAAGGTCGCCGCTTCGCTTTGAGAACGTAGTCATGGCCGGCTAGGAGTTCTCAGCGGTATATTATATTGTTGTTTATTGTTATATTGTTTATTATGTAATGGGAATAGCATACATGAGTCCCTAGAATCTTGCAAGGACCGCGTCCTCACCGTGTTTGGTTATGATTTTTTTTTTGAACTGTTCCACCATTTAATTAGGTACGCAGTGAAATAATTAGCCCCAGAATCCTGTCATATAATAAATACACCGACGGACATAATCGAAATTTTACTCAAGTTTAATGTGATATAATTTCTAAACTATAGGTATACTTGAATGATTCCTCCGAACCTTTTTTTATTTTGAAGAATATTTTGAGATCCTCATACAGACAGACCCCTAAACCTAAAAATAACAAATTTAATATGGATTTCACTCTAAACGCCGAGTATTTTGAGCTTATCTCAAGTACCGAATAAATTTGCAGGGCGTTCCGGATTAAAACGGACACTTTCGTTTTTCCCTGTATCAATTATAAATATTAATCAATGAAAATGTTATGTCCTGGCTTAAAGAATCATTATTTAAAATGAAAAAAAGTTTGTGGCAGTCAGTCAAGTATAGGTTAGAAATTATAGTGATGTGCATAAAGTTAGCAGGGCAACATGCCCAAATCGAAAATAGTTGCCATGCCTAAAATTAGCCGCTAATTAGTTGCCAGTCAACCGAATTTGTCGCTATCGTATTCTTTCCCCGGGGTGCCCTTTTAACTTTATATAAAGTTAGCTGGGCAACTATAATAAAAAAAATTGAACATTGATAGACCGTCTAAAATCAGTAATTTTTTTGTCGCTAATTAGTTGTGATCGAATAAAGTCAAAAAAAAATTTAAACAAGGCCCTGCTGAGTTTATATCAACTTAGGATGTCAACACTGTTACAAAATGTATTAAAAAATTAATGAATTATCTTAAAGTAGCAACTAATTGAAAGGAGGCTAGCGACAAATTCTAAAACCAAAAAATTTTCTACTATATTTGCTCAATAACGGCCTTGAAAGAATGGCGAAATTTTTTTTTTCTCTAGCAACTAATTAAAAGGAGCCGAGCGACAAATTTTAAGACCAAAACATTTTAATTCCACTGATAAATAGCGATTCAGAGCAGGGTTGCAAAATGACATGTTTCTTTAAAATAAAACATAAAAACATATTTAATTTGTTTGAAACATGTTTAATTTGTTTTAAACTGGTTACGGAAAAAAAGTTTAAACGTATTGTCATCTTGAATATTATATATCCTAAAGTCCCAGTCCTTTTAACAGTTAAATGTTAAATCACAATGTACACATATATGGTTAAATTTAATTCAAAAATTTGAATCTGTCGCAGAATTCTCTGATGCCGACAAAAAAAGGGTAATGATCGGTTCAACCATAGACGTATTAATACAAGAGACAGAATTGTTTACAGTTTTGGCCGATCCAAGATCGTTCCATCCTTATCGTCCGTCTTTTTCTCCCAAACGGCACGTTTGCCAGGCTTACTGTGAAATTCACTTGAAGTCTTTGAATACCGTAAGAGATGTTCAAATAATTTGACAATTTCAACGAATCTGATTCATTTTAAGACTAAAATGTTATTTAAAACAGCTTCTTGGCAAAAGTAATCTATGGTATTGCCTTATTGCGTTAATAATATATGGTGAAAACCATAGACAACCGAAAATGTACTGTGCCTTGAGATATAAATCTCAACACTACAATCAATGGAAAGAAATTTGCGAGGTTGCCGCAACGCTACCTCTTGTACTTTTGTTTTCTTAAGTGTATTCCAAGAATCTTTGTATTTATTGCGATTCAGGTGAACAATAAGTGTAACTATGGTACATTCTTGTATAGTTTGTAAAAGGGTGGATCATTTTAAGTCCGGAAAATGTTAGTTTTCATCGGTAAGTAATGTAAGTATTTTTAAGGTTACCTACAACGGCTTGGCTTTTAACGGCTTGGCTTGGCCAGGGGCGGCGTTGAAACTAAAAATTAACTTTTTATTTATTGCTGCAATAATTAATCAATAATTATTTCATTAATTTTTATTATGTAATTTATATTGTACATAATCAATGTGCGATATTTAAAATTATTTTTATTCGGGTGATGCAAAATGCCATTTTCATCTCCCTCTATGTATGTTGATGAACTACTGAATGACCACCATATTCAAGTTGGTCAAGTTGGTATTGAAAACATTTTTCAAAATATGTATTTATTATGAAACAAAAAAAAATAGAAAACAATAGGCGAAATAGAATAAGAAGTTTGATTACAAAACGCATATTATTTAGGAATTAATAGATTCAAGATTCAATAATTATAGTAGGTTTGATTAACAAAGTTTGTTTTACTGCGTTGTTTGTATATAGGACATGAAGTTTGTAAATTTTAGAAACTTGTGATTTTTTTTAAAGAAACTGTTTTTTTTAAAGAACTTCTAAAGAACTTTCTTTAATATGTTCAGTCTATAGAATTTGAAAAAAATGTTGCTTTTATTTTATTATTTATATTTATAGTAGTTCATGTTGACTTTAGTATGATATACATTTATGAATTTTGTAAATCTCAAAAGTATGTTGAGATTTTATTTGTTATAGTATTTTCTTATGTTATTTATTCTAATGAAAAATCTAGACGTTTTTCCATTTCTTAGTTTAAATACAGCACTCATATTATTACGATTGTTGCCTTTATAATAGGTCGAGTAATAGCTTTACTTTATAATAACTTAATTTGCATGTATGATTAAAATTCTTAAACATACGATGTCATTTTATTATATGACAAATGTAAGCAATTTTGACACAAATGTTGTGTTCCCCCTAAAGACCATGTTCACATTCCAGAAGAAGGTGATGACACATGTCTATGTCACTATATATGCTGCAATACAGAAAATGATGAGATTTCAGAGAATGAAGACAGCGACATTGAAAATGAACAATGTGAATTTGACGATGAAAAAATTTAAAACGAGGAGGAAGAGAAGGAATAAATAGACAGACTTTATGAGTTGTTTCAACAAACACGCAAGGAAAATTTTTACTAAGTGGTCAGACACCTATTAAAGTGTCTTTTTTTATAGAATTTAAATTATTTATAATGCGTCCAATAACTAATATTAAACCGTCCACTAACTAACAAATACGTCCAATTACTGTACTTTTTGCATTAAAATTATAAATAAATTTCAACAAAACACATGACAAAGTTTTATTACAGTTATCAACTATTATCTTAATGTACACGAATTAAACTATGCTCTGAATGTTTTCTATTTTCATTTGATTTATTGCAACGTTCAGATACAGGGTATTAAGTATTTTTCTTATGTAACTATGCAGTTTACCCTAACTCATTCATTAAAGATAAGTAGACACGCCACTGGATGACACTCTCGCACTCATTGCAGTTTTTAGAACAATAATAGATCGGCTCTTCCAGCGTTTTATGAATGAATTGTTGGGTCTCCCTGTATTAATATGTCTATGGGTTCAAGATAGCTATGACTCCTGTTCACTGCCTGGCATATTTACTAGATCATCGCTTTCGAGGGAAACATTTAAGAACAGTACAATTAGATAGTGCCATGGACTTTGTTAATAATTATAACCCACATGTCCTTCCAGATGTTATATCTTACAAAGCTGGAACTTCCCCATTTAAAGAGTACTTGTTTTCAGATATTACACCAATAACCTGATGGATACTTTCCTTAAAGGAAAGCGTCTCTGAAGAAACAATTAAATTATGTACTAACTTACATACAGCTGTAGCTTGATCTGGGGGATCGAAAGATTATTTTCATTTGGTTTAATCCATTCGAAACTCAGAAATCGACTATAGTGCGTTTGATATGCCAACTAATGGAATGCGGTGCTCAGTGGCGCACGCAATTATCCTAATATAGGATATAAAATAAAAAACAATAATCTTATCATTCTCGTAGAACAGAACAGCTGCCCACAACTGCATGGCGGAAAGGGCTAATTAAAGACTGGCTGGAAGAAAGAAACATTGAACACGATGATTCACTACTTAAAGCTGAATTGTTGACACTGACAAGGCAACATTTTCCAGCTTTCAAGAAGTATGTAGTGGATGAAATGGCGAAAGCAAGAAGAATGGAGGTAATTCGATTGCGTCCATATCATTGCGAACTGAACCCAATTGAGCTTATTTGGGCGCAAATAAAAGGGAAACTCCCGTGGTTGTCTAAAATATCTTGTAATGTATCGTACAGCTTTCAGGTTTCCATTAATGACGACAAGATCCGTGCGACCGGTCAATGAAATTCCTACCCACACTATCATTGATCCGTCCATAAATAATATTATATTTGAGAAATTACGGAGAGACGGAGACGTCTATCATTATTATAAAGACGGAATCGGGACACATCTGTGAATATCACAAGTTCCCATTGAGCCACGGTCCAGTTATAATGCTCTGTGGCAAAATTTACCGTAGCCCTCCGGTGATTTCTATTTAAAGCTGGACCTCAAGCAGCATCTCTTGGTCTAAAATTACATGCTCTAAATCGCTGTCTAATGATTTCCCCACTAATTTGTAGACCATTTACTTCTCGAACCTGTGTCTGCAAACTTCGCGCTGTTACAAAACGTTGTCGCCCAGTTGAGAGTTTCAAATATCGTTAATTGGGGTTGTTACTCGATGTCTCCCTCGTCGCGGTCTGCGAACATGTCTTCCAGTCTTTATATATATTTGTATCACTCTTGGAACAGTTGTATGTGCCACATTAAATCGCTGTACAATTAATTTCCTCGATATCTTCAACCGATATCACCACTAATATTTCGTTCCTCACGTTCCGCACTGACAAAAATATTGGAAACTCCCGTTAAACCAATCATAATATATGTAAATGAAGACAGTAGTGAAAATGACTTAATTGTTATTGGCTAAATTGAGCACTAAGTTGTACCCGCAGCATGCAAAATTTTTGCAATATATTTTAAATACATTCAAAACTAAATATTTTTTTGGCTTTTTGCCATATGAATATGACATAATAATACATCTTTTGAAGTCACTTCACCTTGGTTGCGCATGATGATACGCCACTGAGCAGTAAAGCCAGTAAATCGCCGGCTTCTTCATGCGGGTGTCTTCTAAGTGAGTGAGAAGGGAAATGGGGTTTATATGAGTTGAAGAGAGATAGCGACCGATATGGTAAGCCGCGGACTGGAGACCCTAGTTCTATTCACAAGAAATTGTGGCAGTATAGAATTTTACACTAAATATCCTTAATAACACTATAGGTGTGGAAAAAGCATCTAAATTAGTTGCCATTATGAAGGAATTAAATAATAATGAACGTACGGAAGAGGAAGACGGGTAGAATATTATTTTTATTTATTTTGTTTTGTTATGAATTAATAAGAATTGTTTAGTTTTTGTTTCGTTTGATGTTCGCTGTATGCCGTTTAAGTTTATTCACTTAACATATTTTTTTCTTATTATAGATTGTTCATTTCAGTGTTTGTTTATTACATTTACTTTTAAATGTAATAAAGTGTTTGTTTATTACATACTTTTAGAAATAAAGAAAACTTTGTGTTAGTACACAGCTTTAATTTATCATTAGAAAATCAATAAAAATAAATTTCATATTAAACATGTTTAAAACATGATTTAAACCATTTGTGTTTAAAATTCAAGTGTGTTTTAAACATGTTTTGAACATGTGTTTTAAACAATTTGTTTTAAACTTTTGCAAGCCTGATTCAGAGGGTGCCCTGCTATCTTACCGCATAAAAATGACTATATTTGCTCAATAACGGCCTTGAAACAATCGCGAAATTTTTTTTTGGATGAATCGATCTCCCCTAATTAGCGACAAAAATAAGTGATTTTAGACGGTCTATCATTGTTTTAAATATTTTTTTTATTATAGTTGCCCTGCTAACTGTATATAAAGTTAGCGGGGCACCCCGGGAAAAAAATACGACAGCGACAAATTCGGTTGACTCGCAGATAATTATAGCGCCTAATTAGCGGCTAATTTTAGGCATAACAACTTTCCGATTTGGGCATGTTGCCCTGCTAACTTCATGCACACATCATCGGACATCGATTGTGGGGTGCGCAAAACGAATCTGTGGAATGCCGAGCAGACATCGACGAGGAATAAGACTCGACACGCCCGTCGATAGAGTGTATCGATAAATGCTCGTATACGAAAAATCTCACGCCAGACGTGATTAATTTTACAGAGAAATAATGCACAATCGAAAACAGCCACCCATCGGCAATTGGCAGTCAAAACATTCGATCAAGGATGTTTATATTTTGTATGTCTAATAGTAGTGTGCAAAACTTCATTGAAGATTTAATCTCCTGCGCGAAATTGTGTACCTACTCCGATTAGATTAATGCGAAAGTAAATAAACAATAGCTTAGAGTTACTAGGAATTGTTCGTTGTAAATGTAAAAAATTAGTTATCGGGAAAGCATTTCGAAAGTGCACGTGTTTCATGCAGAAGTACGTACTTTATATTTATATAATTAAAAATATTATAAATATCTACGCCCCGGGTTTTTAATTACAATTTTGTAGAATGTTTACCGAGACGTTATTAAATCTGGCTCTTAAATATTAAATAATTTTTATATTATACTACTTATTTGCGCCTGCCAACACAAAAACGAGAGGTTGTTTGTGCCTAGTTTATTTTAATTGTCTTGTAAAGAGCCAAATTAATTATTTATTATTGTCGTTGAGAACATTCACCTCTTTCAATGGGCAACAACGCGTTTCAGAAGCAATATCGTGTACCTATAAAATGTGAGAACTATAATAATATTGACTATGTACAAAAAAATAGGAAGGAACAATTATTGCCCAATAAAATCACTATAAATGCTACCAGCTATAAAATTTAGTGATACATTATTTTTGATAATGAAGTTCAAAGGTTTTTTGTTTTTTTTGATATCTCAAAAACCGAAATAAAATTACAATAGTTTATCTACAGTAGGTATATCTCGGATAGGTATATATAAAAAAAACATATACCGGGGTATAATATATGAAATATTTACCGCCACACGCGCTGATAGTACCGCTATCTCCTCGTAAAGAAGTAGGTTATGCGTAATAGCGCAAAAAGGCGTATATTTGCATTTTTTTAAAATTTGTTGCACGATTTGTTTGATTTAGTAATAAAAAATTTTTGATAGAAGAAAGTATGTATTTAGTTTGTAACATCGAAATATGAGACATACAAAATTTTCACAGGACACTCACAATTGGCGCAATGGGAGATCGGGGCAGTATAACTTTTCTTACAGCAAGCTAAAATCGGCAATATAAAGGCGCTTTCATTCAACAAGTTGTTATGTTTGGATAGAATACTAATAACTTATCAATTTTAGCACAAAGCGCATCAAAATAAATCACTAAATTAAAGAATAACTGCGTATTACTTCTATTTCAAGAATTATTGTTGACCCCACTTTACCACAAAACGTTCGATGGTATTAGGCAATTTAGATATCCAAATGAATGCCAATGATGCCGATGTGACACGGCCAATGAACGTGTAAAATGGATGAAATGAATGGAATATTTGAATGGGAAACATTCTTATTCTGCATCACATTCACCATCCAATTGTTTTATGATATGATGAAAGGTATATAGTGTGATCAATATTTTGTTATATATACATGATAATGTCATAATGTGATAGGCGATGCATATAAAATCATTTGTTTTTCCTTAAATTCCTGGAAATCGGTTATACTTGGCAACGCTGTTAAAAATGCGGTAGCAGGTGTGAAGGGATCGATATAATGGGGGTTTTATGCTCGGGTTTTTATCTCTCATATTTTGATGTTACAAACTATACGTACTCCTATATAAACAGTTTGGGTATACCTACCAGTCTCGCGACTGTGGAAATGTTCGTTTAGTTTCGTTAAAAGTTTAAAGGCGTTTGTTGTTACCCATTTTTCAAAATGTATGTATTTTAGGGTTGCGGAGAGCTATTCATGTAAAACCTGTGTTCAATTTTATCTAAAGTCAGTGGTGTAGCTTTAATTTTCTATGAACCTTCAATGGAGTATTTTCGCTCGATCGAAACAAAAAAGCCAAAACTGGGAAATTGCATATTCAATAAGTACATTTTTTTCGTTAATTTTTGACAAAAAAAAATAGTGTAATATTCAGAAATAAGTTTTTAATTGCAGCTTGAATTTCTACGACGTCACTAAGCGGAAATAGAGAAATCACTAGATATATATGTTATAGATGTATATATAAATGCTAATATCAACAGCAATGGCCGACAGGCAGCAGTGGGGCGTCGCTGCCGCCAACTTACAGACGGAATACCCTAAAAATCACTACATTTGCCGCACAGTTTGTATTTGCGCTTAGTGACGTCATATGATTTGATTTATTTTTTTACAACTTGTTTTAGAACTAAACAAAAAAATAAAAAATATGGGTATCTTCTTTTTCCATTTACTTTCTGCTCCCATTGTTAAAAAAAACTGCGACTGCGAAAATACCCCATTATAATTTTCAAATATTTTTCCTATATCCTACAGTTGGTAGCATAAAAGCGAGGGAGATTTTGATCGAATAATTTTTTTATATCGGGTGCCCTGCTAATTTCATATGAAGATAGCAGGTCACATATATAAAAAATTAATTTAAAAAATTTAAGTTAGCTTAAAATTTGCCGTTTTTTTTGTCGCTGGCGAATGGTTATAAGGAAAATGTTGTAGGCTTCGTTTTATAAATGGAAAATTTATTTATTCGAATATCGATTCCCGAATATAAATCAAATTCCCGATTATTAATAGACGAAGTCGAACGGCAATATTGCATGCAGAAAACGAGTTAAAATATTTCAACCGAAAAACTTGGTTGCGCCGCTGAGATTCAGTGATTTCGAAGTTTTTTGTTTATTACTATTGATAAACAATTAACGGCAAAATCGCTTTCTTCACCATTAAATCAACGGCAAAATCTCGAAAGCCAGAAATCGAATCGAAAAAAAATTTTCCAAGCCGAAAACTCGGTTGCCCTGCTACGATTTCGTGATTTCGAGGTTTTTTGTTTATTAGTATTAGTAAACAATTAATCACAAAATCGCACTGTTCACGATTAAATCAAACAAGCCGAACGGCTAAATCTCAGCAAAAAACTAGGCGAAACAAGAGTTTCCCACCGAGAAAGTCAGCTGTCCCGCTGAGAGCCCTTGATTTCGCTGTTTTTTGTTTATTACTATCGATAAACAAATAACGACAAAATCGCTCTCTTCACGATTAAATAAAACAATTTGAATGGCAAAATCTCAGCCAAAAAACCAGTCAAAAAACGATTATCCAAGTGAAAAACTCAGTTTTCACTGATTTTGAAGTTCACTGATTAATAAATTAGTTATTTATTGATCATAATAAATAAAAAACCTGAAAGCACGGCATCTCACCAGGACAACCGAGTTTTTGGCTTGGAAAATTTTTTTCGACTCGTTTTTTGGCTCTGATTTTGCCGTTCGCCTTATTTAATTTAATCGTGAAGAAAGCGATTTTGTCGTTATTTGTTTATTAATAGTAATAGACAAAAAACATCAAAATCATTGTATCTCAGCGGTGCAACCGAGTTTTTCGGTTGACATTTTTTTAAACTCTTTTTCTGCATGCAATTTTGCCGTTCGACTTGGTTTATTAATATTCGGTTTGATTTATATTCGGGAATCGATATTCGAATAAATAAATTTTCCGTTTATAAAACGAAGTCTACAACATTCTCCTTATAACCATTCGCCAGCGGCAAAAAAAACGGCAACTTTTAAGCTAACTTAATTTTTTTTAATTAATATTTTATATTATTATTATGTGACCTGCTTACTTCATATGAAGTTAGCAGGGCACCCGATATAAAAAGATTAAAGAGCGGCAATTTTTTTTCTTTCACGGTTAATTAACAGCTAAAAAACGGCTAATATTTTTGACCTGCTAACTTCATGTACATCTATTTGGGATAATTTTCTTTGACGCTTTCGTCAATAGTTGTTATTTTCTGTTCCATAGGTACAGTAAAATTCAATCACAAACTAGAATAACTTTAAAATCTTTTCATACGAAGGTGAAACTGATATCAAGAATACTTACGTGTGTCCTAAAGTTGTATAGAGCTGCGATTACTGCATGCCAGGAATTAGTGCGCTGGATGAATCCAGATTGGTCTAGGTTGTGTACATACGATTAAAAGATCTAAGAGAAATAAAAACTTACCGGTAGTCTCCAATTGGTACCTATCTAACTCATACGAGTGTTGTAAAAAATGGACCCGCATACTTTTATATTCTGTCTATAAAATAGTAATCCGTATTAATTCAGCCGATCAATAATGCGTATCTGTATGTACGAGGAGCGTCCAAAAAGTTAGTTTCTCTCTTTTGTTCTTAACTAATAAAATAAGAATATACACTATTATAGACAGTAACTTTCTGAATCGTTATATCTCGGAAACTCTTGGACTCTGTTCAAGTTCAACTCGGTGACTCTTAGGAGAAAAAGTGTAAGGGGTACCTCAAGGTATCATCTGGGGCCCTTTGCTTTTTACTATTTACACAGCTGATGTTTCCAAATTTTTTAATCATTGTAATTAATATTGTGCATTAATATTCCTATGATACACACATTTACTTTTCTTTTCATCTGAGAGCCATTAACGATGCTGTGTATAAAATTTATTCCAATTTGCTGTCAATATTTGATATACATAAATTAATTCTCAGTTATTTTAAAACTGATCTACTGGTATTTGAAACTCACACGGATAATGTTCTAGATGGTCCCGACTTTAACATTTATGTCAATGAGATGTCTCTAGTTCCTACAGATTGTTGGAAAAATCTAGGACTGCATCTTGACGTATATCTCATATTCACTTGGCATGTCCAAAATTTATTACAGAAATCGTATTGTAAATGAAAAACATAAAGACATAAAGACAGATATAAAATCATAAACACTTTCTCAGTCAAGATATAAAAATATGACTTGTGATGCTTTAATTTTAAGTAACTTTGCTTATTGTAACACTATTTTTGGCATGATTTATTAGGCTTATTATGATTAAGTCAGTCTACAAAAAATTCAAAACTCCTGCCTGAGATTTAGTTATAATATACGTAAATTCGACAATATTTCGGATAAATTCAGATACCGTTGCATTGGCTAAATCTAGATGAAAGTTTTCTATTACATATCGCATATTTAATTTAACAAAATGAACTATTCACAAGTCCCTGAATCCGTGCATGCAAAGTACGATTTTTATAGATAATTGCATAATCTACAATTTTTGTCTGATCTATTTTTATGTTAAACTTACCGTTTGTCTGAAAAACGCAAAAAACCCATATCTGCCAACTTTGGCCTTGAATAATTTTTTTGCAGATGTTGGATCGATGGAGATTTCATACCTATATAATGGCCGAACATTTGTACCAATTTTTAGCTCTCAATCTTTCGCTTTTTAGCTAAATATAAGCAACACATTTTCTTAAACAGAGTGTACGAGTCCAGCATGCATAGAATATAGGCGTTAAATATAGGTCATTATTTTCTGAATAACAATAATAACATTGGGTATTGATATTCTCGGACAATTTGTAATGTTTACAATATTTTAAAAACGGGCGAGCAATATTTTTAAAGGTCCGACTACACTATAACATGAATACATTTTCAAAAACAATATAATTTTTTTGGAGCAAAAAATTGGAAATAGCAACAAATTTTAGTGTAATTGGTTAGGCCATTGGAGACCGTATATGTGGGAGTCCGTCCGGCTTAATATTAAACTGCTAAATGAGCAGAGGGACAAAATGCTCAGTGTTGCTTCCTACAGACCTCGAGAAACTATCGCCAATTTATTTTTCAAAGCTAATGTAGCAAATGTTTCATCTGTAATAATTATTGAATCCTATTATTTTTTAATATTCGGCTGGTTTTATCATCTTGACTAAACGACAATTTAAAATCACTATATTCAACAGATTCCTACAAAGCGTTTCTTTAAACAAACTTGCAGTTTCTCTCTAATACCATATACAGCGAAATTACATCTACAGCATTTTTTCCCATGAAATATAGACCTGTATCAGAGCTGGAAAATAATTTAAAACTTTCTCTTTTTATATATAGCAGTACAGCTAACGCTAATATCGATCGTACCAAATGTGCCCAGATCAGTTACCGCCAACCAAATTTACATGATCATTTCAGATGACCCTGGATACTGGATATTATTATCAACTTATGACTGCCAGATGTTCATCTAACCATAATTTCGGTACTATAATCTCTATTAATATTTTGCTCTATTAATATCTCTATTTTGCATTATTGCAATTAAGATTGGTAGTATGCTAGAAGAGGATTTTAAACACCTGCACCATATGAAAAAAGTGCGTTTTACCGAATTAAAATTTTAGATCGATTTCGCAACGGTTTTTTTCTCGGTCCATGTTGAATATTCATCGAGGCCACAAATATATCGTCACCATAACTGATCCCCCCTAATATTGTGTTAAGGTAATCAGGCATTTTAAAAATGTACTTTTGATTTGCACTGTATCGACTGTAGTAGATAGCATGCATAGTATTTAGTTCGTACAACCTTAAATATTTTATTATTAGTCTGATTCTCCTCCGGCTCAGTGTTTACATCTTCTTACGTCGCAGAGCAATCTCCCATTCTCTCTCTCTCTCTCCGCATTAAAAATCATCGACCTTCCAATGATACATGACGTCATGCACTTTGCTATATTACGCACCATTTTAAAGTTTAAAGCAGACAGAAGCAAAATCATAGTGTACGATGGCAAGGGATATGCTTCTGTGCAGATGATGCACATGGTATGCAGACTGAGGAATGCTATTAGTAAATATAAATAAATAAATAAATAAATCGCTTGCTGATCTTTGATCCGGTGTTTTCATAATATGGTGCCACTTTCTGAAGGCTAATTAGAGATATTCCGTAACCTGGAAGGTTTAAGTGCGTAGCATTCGTTATTCGTTTATTTGACGATTGTATCGGTATTTTTTGCGTGTATGACTTAATCAGTTTATACGGATATGCGCAACCGCATGTTTATACAAACGCGGCAACAAGTCCCGTGTGAACAAAATTCGGAAGTTGAAAGTTATAGTACGATACCGGCACCACTTGCGGTTCGATATTACCGATAGAGTTTGGTGGCCGTGATGCGACAAATATTTCGAAACCAATATGATAATACACCATATAGCTATAACATACATACTATCTTAGTTCTTATATACATTATCCGTTTCACAGTTCGTTGAACCGTTATTTGCTTATATTTTCCGAGCCAATCTTCAAGTATTATCTAGTCAAAACACGTGTCGAATCACCTGAATCTTCAACTGACAAATGCATGTCCATAAAGTTAGCAGGTCAACTTTTGCAAATCGTTCTCGCTATGACATAAACATTTGCCGTTTTTTAGCCGTTAATTAATCGCGAAGGAAAAAAAATTACCGCTGTTTAATTTTTTTTAAATCGGGTTTCCTGCTAACTTCATATGAAGTTAGCAATCATATATATAAAAAAAATAATAAAAAAAAATTAAGTTAACTTAAAATTGCCGTTTATTTGCCGCTGACGAATGGTTCTAAAAAAAATGTTGTAGGGTTCGTTTTATAATCGGAAAATTTATTTATTTGAATATCGATTCTAGAATATAAATCAAATTCCCGAATATTTATAAACCAAGTCGAACGGCAAAATTGCATGTAAAAAACGAGTTAAAAAAATTTCTTACCGATACCCGGTTGCCCCGCTAAGATACAGTGACTTTGATATTTTTTTTATTACTATTAATAAATGAATAACGACAAAATCGCACTCTTCGTGATTAAATCATACAAGACGAACAGCAAAATCTCAGCCAAAAACGAGTCGAGAAAAGACTTTTCCCAACGAGAAACTCGGTTGTCCCGCTGAGAGCCCTAGAGTTCGAGGTGTTTTGTTTATTATTATCTATAAACAAATAACGACAAAATCGCTCTCTTCACAATTAAATAACACAAATTGAA
Source organism: Tetropium fuscum (assembly GCA_964058915.1). Classification (NCBI taxonomy): domain Eukaryota; kingdom Metazoa; phylum Arthropoda; class Insecta; order Coleoptera; family Cerambycidae; genus Tetropium; species Tetropium fuscum. The sequence continues at coordinate 14,505 of CAXKVY010018583.1, read as the reverse complement.
CGGCAAAATATGAGCCAGAAAAAGAGTCAAAATACGAAGTTTTCAAGCAAAATACTCGGTTGCCCTGCTGAGATTCCATAACCTCTAGGTTTTTTGTTTATTACTATCAGTAAACAATTAACGACAAAATTGCACTCTTCACGATTAAATGAAACAAGGCAGACGGCAAAATCTCAGCCGAAACAAATTTCAAGCCGAAAACTCGATTGCCCTGCTGAGAGTTTTTGTTTATTACTATTAGTGAACAGTAATTTGTATTAATTATTTATTGATAATAATAAACAAAAAACCTCCTCAAAATCACGGAATCTCAGCAGGGCAACCGAGTTTTCGGCTTGGAAAATTGTTTTTCGATTTTTGGCTCAGATGAGGTGGTCAAAAAATCTCATTTTTTTGTTGTTTTCGAATGAATGCTATTCTTTAAAAAAGTCTTTGTTTGCCTAAAAATAGTGATGGCTTTGTCAAAAATTGTGTTGTGTATACAGGGTTGTTAAGAATTACAAAATTTTAAAATTTGGTGAGAGTAAACTTTGTGATTATTATACGTGGTGATCAAAAAGTACAAACTCTACTCTTACCGAATTTTAAGATTTTGTAATTTTTGACCACCCCGTATAATAAACATAATTTTTGTCGACATTACTTTAGGCTGGCAAAAACTTTTATAAATAATAGCGTTTTCCCGAAAACTAACCATTTTTTGAGATTTTATAATTTGTGACCACCCCGTATAAAAAATATGAGTTTTGTAGACGTCATACTATTTTTTGGGCAAGTAAAATTAACGGAATTACTACTTATACTTGAACAGTGTTGATATTACAGTTTTTTATCGAAGTTCAATTAATTTTATGTAGCTCAAAGTATTTGTTAGTACTATCGGCGTGGCACGTGATTCTCCTGCACATTAGGTGTAGTAGAATGTCAACAAAATATCCTATTCGTCGGCGTGGATATATTTTAGTATATTATATACGTCGGCGTGGATATAGCATATAGCAAAGATGACGATGGTTTATTTACAAACAACCGTGCAAGGGACACATGTCTGTCCATTATTATGACCTTGGTTTTGATACTTGAGTGTGTTTATTTTTTTACTTCTGATATAGCCAGTCTTCTGATATTCTATGCTACCGTATAATTTACGGATTAGCAATATGTGGAAAATGTACAAGCAGTTTTCGTTTTCTAGGTGTTTACCACGCGATACAGATATATACGGAAGATTAGTAAAAATACATCAGTAGCCTACGTCGTGGTCATCTAATTGTTTATACTACATCAAACATCAAACGCACTCATTGTCGTCGTCCTTGTGTATATGTAAATTAGTCACACTGGGTTATTTAACCAATAATATTTATTCAGTTTCGTCGTTTGGTCGTTTCCCATTCCATTGACAATAACACAGAGCAATAAAGCCCTATAATGAAAATCAACCATAGGCGTGCTACTATATTTTTTAGATAAATGGCAGTTTTATAAATCTCGTACTAGTTAAAATGCGGGAACTCGACAGAAAAAAGGAGAAGAGTAATATGAAAAATGAAGTTAGAACCCTAAAAGCGCAAAATATACGTAATATTGCTTAACGTTTTTTTAAAATAATAAAACATAACGTATTTGTGACTAGAATTAACTTTAATAAACTCCCTCGAAATTGGCGACTTTAATTAAAGTCGGTCTTATCACATTAATCCGGACTTTAATACACGGTGCAACATAAATGTGTCACATTAAGGCACTCTTTAAATATAATCCAGGATTAACAAGTATACACTCGGCCATTAGGGCTAGTCAGATATTGGTGTGAAGTTAGCGACGAATTTTTCAGCGACGAATTTTAATATTAAGTAGCATGTGCATAAGTTGGCAACATTGCCGTAGGTGGATAACAGATTTAGGTCAGTAATGACAATTTAGAGTTGATTTTTATTTCCGAAAACTATCCAGTGGCGTTACTATTTATTAGGAAATAAAATTAAAAACGATAAGGAACTCTGAATTAATTGTCTGCGACAAATTTGGTGTTTACATCTCAAGTATATTACTCGTATATTAATGTAATTTCTCTTGAAATATAAGATTTTCTATTTCCTGTTTTACGCATTTTGTACGTAATATGAAGCGATCAAAATAATTCTGTGGCCACTGTATTCGTCTGCGACAGATTTGATATATGCCGAAATAATTTGGGACGTCACTGTATTTATTCCTCTCGACAAATTTGGAGTAGGAATTGAAATAGGAGTATCATGACGTTATTTTCCGTAAAATGTAAACTTTTCTGTTTTCGGTGTTTGCTTTAAATACATATAAGGCTAATGGACAATAATATTTTCGAAAGCTACTGTATTCCTTTCCGACAAATTTGGAACTCGTGTATCATGACATAATTTTTCTGAAAATATGAACTTGTTTTTTCCGGCTTTTGCTTTAGGTATATAACACGTAATATTCAGCGACAAAAATAAAAAATGCACTACTGTTGTATTCGTCTGCGATAAAGTTGGAATATGCTATTGAGCTACGGATATCATGGCGTTATTTTCCTTAAAATATGAACTTTTTTCTATTCCGTTTTTTTAAATTTTCGTTTTCCGATATTTCCAGTGGTGTCTGATTTATTTTCGTTCTTGGATATTACGTGTTATTGCCAAAATGACAAAAATTTGGATGCCTAAATGACAAAAATTCTTGAACTAGAAGTAATACAGTTATTCTTTAAATTAGCGTATTATTTTGATGGATTTTGTGTTAAAATTGATTAGTTATTAGTATTCTATCAAAACATAATAACTTGTTGAATGAAAGCGCCTTTATAGTAACGATTTAAGCGTGCTGTAAGAAAAGTTATACTGCCCCGATCTCCCATTGCGGCAATTTTGCGTATCCTTTGAAAATTTTTTGTCTCATATTTCGATGTTACAAACAGTAAATATGTTATCCACGTTAAAAAAAATAAAAGCAGCAGCACCACCATTGTTACTATTGTTTCACTATCTATTTTTTAATTTTAGTATACGAATATTCGTTGTTCGCACACCGAGAAATCTTCGGTGCTCGTCAAACAGAAATTAATTTACGGAGTGGGTTGCTCGGTGAATAACGAATAAACACGATTCGCCAAATATCGCAGGGTCATGTAATGCCAAAATGAGCAGTAACCCATCATCGGCGGAAATATCCAATTAATCCAAAACCATAAACACTATATTATGTTATTATGGATATGGAAAAATAATCTCTTACGAATACCAGTCCATACCTACCTGTATATTTCAGAACTATAAGCCTTGTATTCTAATAAGCTCGCTAATAGCGTATCATTACGGTGTGTAGGAAATAGTTCTTGCGCCGATTACACAACCGGTTTATAAAACGGCGTCTATTACTATGTAAAATTCAATGTCATATTCCTCGTCATAAAATCATTTCACGCGAATTGAATTGCGCATGTCGTACTAGCCGTCGAGCCTCCCGATTTACTGGAAAAAAGTATTTCTGTAAATCGAGGAAAATTTTTATTTAGAACCGCGAGCGCTGTAGCGTTACAATTCGTGTGCAATCGATTGTTTTGGGCGAGTTTTTATGTTGCCACCGGTCCAGTGGTGTAGCCACCATTTTTTTCTGGAAGTATCTAAAAATAATATACGGTTTATAAGCTATTCTCTGCTTTCACTTGCAGGTACCACCAATGTCAGAATCTGAACTTATGCTATAAATTTAGAATTCAGTGCTCACCCGCATTTTTTTAGTTTGCACGTTTTTTGAATTTTAAATTATCTTATGGGAATATATACTTGCAATGAGATCGGCATATTTTGTTATGCTTATGGTAGAAAATACCGTGCAGTTAAGAAGTCATGAGATGGTATTTAATGACCCTTACGAACACAGATTGACCCGCGAAATATATTTTTGACATATTGAATTAACTGAGTAGTTGTTACTCTGTATTTTATTTGATATTGCAGATATCTGAGAAATTTAAAAAACAAAATGTTCAGAAAACATGAGGCTACAGTATGATTGCATTATGCATCCGCTGTTGTTGCCAATGCTCCCTACAGGGTGTCGCAAATTTAACGTAAAAGACTATTCTCATTTTTGCACCCTGTACAAGCCTAAAACTGATATCTGAATAAAAATTTTTCGTTTAGTTGCCCTACTGAGTTTATATCAACTTAGGAAGTCAACACTTACAAAATTTATAAAAAAATTAATGAATTATCTTAAAGTAGCAACTAATTATTGAAAGGAGGCTAGCGACAAATTTTAAAAAGTAAAAATTTTTGTCAAAACTCATAACTGACTGTTAGGTAGAGGATATTTACCGTCAATGGTTAATTCATTATTCGCCATTTTTGTTTACCAGAGGCGTCTAATTTTTTAGGAACTAAACAAACTGGGAGATTTTACAACTTCCTTGTGAACTTGTGGATAACGATAAGATTTTGTAAACGCGGGTTTTGCATTGTGCAAACAACTGTAATGGAAACATTAAAAATATGTTTGTGAAAATCTTATAACACTGATTACAATTATTGTAATCACTGTTATAAGATTTTCACTAACACATTTTTTTTTTCCATTATGCATTTGTTTCGCTAATACAATAGATAGCTTCTTCAGATGGACGAGTATAAAATGACTACCACTGCTTATTATAGGTACCTATATGTATAGGTATGGCGATTGCATTAATTCCGTCCAGGGTGCCCGAATTGCAATAAAATCGACCCATATGGAAGCGGAATATGCAGCACCGTGTACATACAACCAGCTAGCTCAGTGGAATGCGTGTGGTTTCGGCCGAAGTTTAAAATTAGGCAGGCCGTATTGAGGGCACGGTGACACGTTTCACTTTTAATAATATCACGACTCGATCTCTCCGTCCGAGCGTAGCGTTTGTGCCACGCGAAATGCAACGCGACTCTTCGATACAATGTAGCGATCTAAAAGAAAAACCCTTTCACGAGGAAAAGTTTAACGCAATCCGTAGCTACTTATTTCCACACCCACGCGAATTTTATCGTCGCCACGTTTCGTATTAAGTTCTTAATAATTATTATTGCAATGTAATATTTTATTTCACCCACAACTTGAGAATCCATGCTGAGATTACGCGACTGTGCGTTTGTCGCCCTGTATTATAGGCGCTAAATGTGCCACGGGTACAAGGTCATCTTCGTGACGACCTTTGGAGCGCTCGCATGGTGATCTTCAACGATGTTCACACCTAGGCTTTATATTCTATGTGCCTAGTGAATAAACACTCAGGTGTTAACAGAAGATTTTTTCACGATGTGTGACATAATATAATAGCGCTCAGTGTTTGTTTTCTTAAACGTTCTTTACAAATTAATTTTTACTCGCACCTCCGCTTGTCGCTTATTCTGTAGACACAAGGAGGTAGGTATTTCTTGTGAATTAAATAATCGATATGCGTATTTTACTCTTGCACGTTTGATCTGCGCGCTTGTTTCCGGTTCATTAATTTTTCCCGATTCAAAAAGGAGAGTAATAATGTATTTTCAGAACTGAATTTGCTCAATATACGTAGCATATAGCACAAATAATTAATGCTGCGGCTAGTGGTGAGCCATATAAAAATACAATAAGGTCCGGTTCATTCGTTTCGTGCCCATATCTCGTACGTTTTGCATATATAAGGACGGTGACGCTTCGCTCATGAGCAATTCGGTGCCATGTTGTCCTGGCCTCATGCTCATGGACATGTTAGGCATGACAGATGAACGATGGTTATCAAACAGATTATATTCAGAGTTCTCCAGGTATTTCTTTACAAGATCTATTTATTAACTTTGTGCCGTTACCTGCGCTAGCCTTAAAATTCTCGTTATTATTTAATCATATTTAGAAGCAATAAATTACAAAGGAGAAATTTAACGAGAATACTCACTAATACATTTAACAATTTATAATGCTTTGTAGACCATTCTAAGCATGTTTTGATTTGTTACCACTCAAGATTTTGGCCAGTTATTTTTTTAGTACTTTAAATCTCATATTATAGGGATATTACATATGTGCTACATTAAATTAAAAAAATATATGCTTTTAATTACAAATCTGGCTGCAGTTTAAGTTTTGATAACTATATCCACGATCCCTGTATTAATTAGAAAATATTTGGTAAATTAAAAGTGAGGAAGGGGAGGCATAATGTAAAAAATAGGGCCTTGGCACTTGGCACTCTATAAATTTTATATTTATGCAGAAAATATTCAAAAATTCTATTAAACATATTAATATACTAAATAGTAAATACGTAATATTATATTTTAATATTAAATCTTTACTTTACAATCAAACTCATTGTTTGGACACAAAGTCTTCTTGATCCCCTTGTTTTTGGATACAAAATCGAGAACGGTTGCCTCTTACCAAAGTCTGTAACGAACCTTTTTCCTCCAACTGAAGAGCTTGTACCATGCTGCAATTGTTCGAAATGTTCACGGCAAAATAGTTCCGGCTGTAGAGTTGCTCAGTTGGCGTGTTGCTCCTTTTGTAATTGTCAAATATTACACCAGTGCACTAATCCCTGCAATGAATAAATCCAAATCTGTTTAAATAACTGAAACATATAATTATGTATTCACAACGTTTTTACCTGCATTTTTTTATTAAAAATTTGGACCACCCTGTAATATGAAATTATCTTACTCATATATTGTCAACTCCAATTTACAATTACAAAACATTAAAAGCTATAACTTAAGTAAATAAAAAACTTTTATGTGTCAAATCATTTTAATTCCCTAGTTTTAGCAGTAATAAGGTGACCACCCTGTATAAAAACTTAACTGGCAATTTTTGGGCCTGGTAACCAACAGATTCTTAATAAGTACACCTGAGACAACACAATTCCGCAAAAACATCGCGGGGACCTCTCAAAAACACAGGATCTTATCTAGCGTGTGTACTACACTATTTTTACATAATATATCCTCAAATGAATGATTTAGCAGCTGCGCACGACTTATTTAGCTTTATATTAATAATTCTGAAGAAGAGTCTAATTCTTCAAGAAGAGTGAAAATACTTCTAAATTATAGGTTTCCATCTATAATGTATATATATATATATATATATATATATATATATATATAGATATATAATCTATATCTGTATGGCAATGATCATTTCTTTCATTTTAATTTTACATATTTCAGGAATTTGTATAATATAAAATTATATTAAAAGAATCCGTTCTCAGGAGGACATCCCGTATCGACACTGTCGTGTTCGACATGTTTACATGCAAGAAATTCAAATTTATAATCTGCATAAAGTTAGCAGGGCAACATGCCCAAATCGGAAAGTTGCTATGCCTAAAATTCGAGCTAAAATTAGCCTCTAATTAGTTGCCAGTCAACCGAATTTGTCGCTATCGTATTTTTTCCCGGGGTGCCCTGCTAAATTTATATAAAGTCAGCAGGGCAACTATAATAAAAAAATATTTAACATTGATAGACCGTCTAAAATCACTTTTGCGACCCTCTGAATCCCTATCCTCCACCTATCAGTGGAGTTAAAATTTTTTGGTCTTAAAATTTGTCGCTCGGCTCCTTTTAATTAGTTGCTAGAGAAAAAAAATCGCGATTGTTTCAAGGCCGTTATTGAGCAAATATAGTCATTTTCGTGCGGAAAGATAGCAAAATCAAAGATGATTTACTTGGCCAACTAGGACGTCATAAATATTTGACTACTCTTGACTTAGCATCTGGATTTCACCAGATAGAACTTAACTCTAATGACATTCAAAAAACTGCATTCACAATCGAAAATGGACATTTTGAGTTTGTGCGCTTGCAATTCGGACTTAAAAATGTTCCGTCCACATTCCAATGAGTGATGGACAATATTTTATTAGGTATGCAAAATGAATGCTGTTTAGTCTATATGGACGATATTATAATTTATTCCCCGACAATTCATGAACACATTTCCCGTTTAACGGAAGTATTTAAACGCCTTCAAAAAAACTAACTTGAACATTCAACCCGGTAAATGCGAATTTCTCACAAAGGAAGGTACTTATTTAGGACACATCATAACAGAAAATGGTATAAAACCCAATCCCTCAAAAATATATTGCATTCAAAATTTTCCACAACCCAAAAACAAAAAATAAATAAAATTCTTCTGAAGACCCGCAGGTTATTGTGGACGATTCATTTCAAACTTTGCTAAAATTTCAAAACCATTAACTAAACTTATGCAAAAATATTTAATTTCATTTTGACTCGCAATGTAAAAATTCTTTTGAGGGATTAAAACAAAATCTCGACATCCATCGTTATCTATTCTAACTTTGACTGATCTATTCAAACGTTTTTACTGACTACGGACGCAAGTGCTTACGGTATTGGTGCTGTACTTTCACAAGGACCCATAGGAAAAGACCTACCTATCACTTATGCTTCTCGAACACTGTAGTGTTGAATCTAAATACAGTACACTAGAACGTGAACTGTTAGGTATAGTTTGGGCTGTAAAACACTTCAGACCGTATTTATAGGTGTTTAAAACTAGAAGAATGTAATTATGAAATTATATATAAACCTGGTAAAATTATCATAAATGCTGACGCACTATCTAGAATTAAAATCAACCATTTCCAAATTAAATTCCAAGATTCTTGCCTACAATTCAGATGAAGAAGAAACAGTAGTAGCCACATTTACAAAAGAACAAATATCAAGCCATTTTGAAACTTCTGTAAACCTTTATAAAACCAAAGTACTCAGATATACACAGACATAGATTCTTCTAAAATCCAATTTACCACTGGTCAACTATTAGATAAAGAAAATAAAAACATCAATAAATTTTTTCAACAAAATAATTTACAAGATCATCTCATTATTAATGAAGATGTATTTGAAGAGAACCCAGATTTGGTACTTACAAAGTTAATACTGCTTTTAGTAAAACCTTTCGACCCAGAATCAATCATGGAAACATTGGTCATACTGTTGTACTTATCACATAGAAAATAATTTAGATTTACTCATTTTAGAAATGTTTTTCTTCATATTTGCAGAGAAAGACTTAAAATTAAAAGTATGTCAACACATCGCGAAATCTCTATAATAATGGAACAATACTACTCAAGCTAAAATAATTTGCACCGTGGCATTAATGCAACTATTGGGACAATTACAGAAAAATATACTTGGTTAACCAAAGACGTTGAAAAAATTATTAAAAATTGCCAAATTTATCAAAAGACAAATAATTATTATTGGTCCTCTGTGAAAAACAACGCCATCGGTGTTTTATCGACATTTTAGTTTTTAAAGGTTTTAATGTTGATTTTAAAAAGGAATTATATTCTATAGAAGATACAGGCTTTTACATAGATCACTTTGCTTTCCCTGAGAAAATTATTTTTTAACTATCATAAAAACAATTCTGCAACAAAATTATAAATACCTAAAAGACTAAATACTTATCTTTTAAAATATGTCGAATTTAAATCCGCGAGGCCGAGGGGTGCTAAAAATTAAAACAAATCCTGCAATTTTAAGGGAGAAGAAATCTTCAAATGCTACGACGAGAGCACATACCGTCTGGTTTTCAAAAAAAACTTCATTTTAATTTAATTAATAACCTAAGAGAAAGTAGGAAAACAGTAAGTTTTAACGCAATAGAACAAAACATTGTTGGAGAATCAATCCTCCATCACCCAGGGACAACAATTCATGTTCAATATTCTAATGCAGCTTAATTTTGATACTTTATTTTGTTTATAGTGAGTTAAGTTACCTTAGTTTGTTAAAATGGCAACAAGTTTTCGAAAATCAGTCTCCAAATCTCGAAAATCTCCAAATAAATATATAATATAAGTTCTATATCGATAATGGACTGCCTAATGCCTATATAGTTTGCTCCTATTTTAATTTATTCATTAATCAAAGCGCAGAAAGTATTCGTTAGTAAAATTCATCCGACGCTGTCCTTTTTTACGACTAAGGAATATCCCATTTTACGGGCATGGGTGTAGATATACAGTTGTCCTAATAGCAATAAAAGCGGTGTATAACCTAACCAATAATAATAAGAAGCTTGCACGTGGGGCCAATATTCGTGCAGAGGTAGACATTTCCGTCATATAAGGATGACATATTGGATGGAGCAGCGACAGACGTGAGATATATGGAAGAAGAGGAATTTCTTTGCCTGAAAACAAATTTAGTGCAAGCTCAAATGAATTGAATGCGCGGCATTGGGAGATATTGCAAACAGAGAGCAGATCTCGGTGTAGTTTGAATTTAAATTGCAGAAAAAAGTATTCCTCTTGGGTATACCTAGGTAGATTGATACTGGCAAAACATCTGTTGCAGCAATTAAATAACCCGATCGCGATAAATTTTTCTTTCATTTGGCATACGTAATGTGTGTATAGAAATGGAAAAAGTGAGTTTTTATATTAGTTATTATTATAAATTATTATACATAATTACAACTGGAACTATACAATTAACTTTATACGAACGCCTAACTACTAGTATTAATTTAAGAAAATTCACTAGAGCGGTACTAGGAAATGCGTTTCACCTGGATTTGATCTATCCGTGTGTATTTTTCAGTTGCATATGTCATGGAGTGTTTAACATGTCAGATTTAACATTTAATATTCGAAAACCAGCGTCGGACACCCTTTCTCTTTTCCTCGTGATACGATAACTGTCATACTACAACTATCATATAAGCAATTGCTTGAATAAGGTTTTTGTTGACCGTTCCTGTTCCATTTTTTTAATACCACATGCAATGAATGCACTATGGTGAAGAGTATATATAGAACAGACGGTGAATCTCCTTTGTCTCGCTTCTTTTTCTATGGCTATTTTTTTCTGTTGCTCCTTATACGAACAACTATCGACAAATGTCAATCATACCTACCTTGGGAAAAATAATAGATTTCAACAACTGATCGCGTTTTTTAAATCTAATCACTCAAATTTTCAATTTAGTTTTCGCTCCGGCCCAACTTATCCACAAACTAAACCAACTGACTAAATCCACAACTGATGTAATTAACAAAATGGTGAAATATATGTTTATTAGAGGCTTTTAAATATAAAAGTTTTGCTGCATGTATCTTCTGCGATGACTTGTCGAAGGCTTTCGACTCTTGTAGCATGATATCCTAGCTGATAAACTTACAAAAGTGGACTAAACACAACAGCGATAAATCTCCTAAAATCGAATCTTATATATCATAATAGCCAGAGAACAAATGACAGTGTGTGATGGAGTATTGTCGTCACCAGAGTTAAATTCGTTACCAAAGTTAAATTCGTAGTACCTCAAAGTTCTGTACTTGGGCACCTATTATTTATTATATACATTAATGATCTCCCAAACTATGTAAATGACACTATCATGATTAATATAAACAACTGTAAATAGTTTATTACAGGATATGAATCACAGTCGAAAGCATCTGACTGGTTCAGAGCGAATAAATTACATCTTAATGAGCCGAAAACACAAACCATGATTTTTTCAACACGGAACTTGGATCATTTATCATTTAGTCAATCCTGAAAGTGTAAAATTTATTTCTCTGTTTATCAAAGTTTAATCTCTTATGCTATTAGTATAGCATAAGAGATTAAACTTTGAGGGGAGACGCCTGTCATTTAAATATTTTCACTGCAGATACGTGCTATGAGAGTAATGACACGATTGACGTAAGGCAAAAATTGATACAACAGTTCCTATAGATAGTTATTATATTCTTACGACGTTCATGTATGTTAAACGAAACATTAACAAATATATTTTTTACAATAAAATGCACGAATACAATATGCTCCTTTTTTTGTAGTGATGAAATTATTACGTGAATATTTCATTCGTTTGGCGTTTCTTCATATCTCCACTTTATCTTTATCAACTTGAAGATTTTGTTCTATAGTTATACTCATGCTTTTATCATTTCGTCCGTTATTTAATCATATTAAGTGATTTTTTCCTTCTTTGATTTCTTTATTGCCTTTTATGTCACATCTTATATTTTTCTCTGCCTCTTAGGCCTCTATCTGTTCTTCTTCACCATTATATAGTTCCTCGAAGTGTCTTGCATTCTTAATGTTTTATCTGGTTCCGTCTTCAATTTCACTAATTTGTCTCCATCCTATTATACTTTTTATCAATGTCATTGACACAAATAATGTTAAATAATATGTACCCCTATAATATTCACCCCTGTGCATTCGGAACGCTCGATGAGAAAACAATTACTCATTCCTAATCTTATCACAACTTTTTTTGCAGAAATTCTGTGTCTTCTGCCTATCTGTCAAAGAAACAGACAACTTATTACCAACTTATTAACAGACATATTAGGGTTCATGATATGTTTCGAGATTGTACCCTACTCTCTCTTCTACTTTCGATTCATGATTACTATAAAAGTAAAAAGTATAGAGTCCTGACTGTATAAAGCTCATATCTCTAAAAATACCCAACGAATTTCTTATATCTATATATTCCCATATATTTTCATAAGATCCTGTCGATAGCTCGATATCTTGAAAAATATGACGCTGAGTTTAAAAAACACAATTTTCGGAAATGATCAATGTGATATTTTTTTAGCCACAAATAAGTCCTGTCCCATAAAAAAGTTTCTGACAGCTATTTTCTAGTATGTATAATTAATTGTTCATTTAATGAAAGCGATATAGGGTCTAATGTCTAATTGAGTTCCACCCATATATTTTTAATTCGTGTTAATTTCGCTTCACAAAATACTTCAGTAGGTATGTGATTCTGTAGCTCACCTTATTGTCTGTCATGGGTAGCCAGTGGCGGCTTTAGGATTTAGTCTTGGGGGTGCGCAAGTAGTTGCAAGGGTTGCCACATTTACAAAATTGACCAAGCCAACCGAATTTTGAACTTCCAAAATCAGGGCTCTATACTTAAAACCTTGATAGTATTCGCGGAAATATTTGAATGATTCACTGAAAAATATTATACTTTTCAAGTACTTTCTGACGTACTCCCAAACCAAACGGAACCGTGCGTTACAATAATTCAACCTTTGGCCGCGTTATGGGTCTAAAATTAAATTCTGTTTACATTTCACCGATTCTCTCGATTCCATTGGATTACAATTTTACATAATTTCTCGCATTTTATTGACTTATAATGTGCGGGTTATTATGATTACGATTGCCATTCTATTTTATAGCGTCATTGACGCTTGATTAATTGGAAATATAATTTATTTATCTACCTCTTACAAGTTTCGCTTAGTGTGTTAATGGTATTCACTTTTATCTATCGCTAAATACATCTCGATCTTGTGACTTTTATCCTTTATGATATACATATAACAGTGACGAGGCATTTTAAAGTGATAAATACAATTAAATTCATAACTTCATGGTTGGTTATACGATATGATTACAGTTTTCAGAAAGCAATATGTTTTTAGCCAAATTTTTCGACCAGAATATTTTATTTTAATTCCTAGTATTTATGCTAGATTACTCGAACGTAATGGATCAAAAACCTGAATTATTGAAATGATTTTGATATCTATATATATATATATATATATATATATATATATATATATATATATATATATATATATATATATATATATATATATATATATATATATATATATATATATATATATATATATATATATATATATATATATATATATATATATATATATATATATATATATATATATATATATATATATATATATATATATATATATATATATATATATATATATATATATATATATATATATATATATATATATATATATATATATATTATATATATATATATATATATATATATATATATATATATATATATATATAATATATATATATATATATATATATATATATATATATATATATATATATATATATATATATATATATATATATATATATATATATATATATATATATATATATATATATATATATATATATATATATATATATATATATATATATATATATATATATATTATATATATATATATATATATATATATATATATATATATATATATATATATATATATATATATATATATATATATATATATATATATATATATATATATATATATATATATATATATATATATATTATATATATATATATATATATATATATATATATATATATATATATATATATATATATATATATATATATATATATATATATATATATATAATTATATATATATATATATATATATATATATATATATATATATATATATATATATATATATATATATATATATATATATATATATATATATATATATATATATATATATATAATATATATATATATATATATATATATATATATATATATATATATATATATATATATTATATATATATATATATATATATATATATATATATATATATATATATATATATATATATATATATA
>CAXKVY010018582.1:0-25080 GCA_964058915.1 Tetropium fuscum | reverse complement strand
ATATATATATATATATATATATATATATATATATATATATATATATATATATATATATATATATATATATATATATATATATATATATATATATATATATATATATATATATATATATATATATATATATATAAATATATATATATATATATATATATATATATATATATATATATATATATATATATATATATATATATAAATATATATATTATATATATATATATATATATATATATATATAATATATATATATATATATATATAAATATATATATATATATATATATATATATATATATATATATATATATATATATATATATAATATATATATATATATATATATATATATATATATATATATATATATATATATATATATATATATATATATATATAATATATATATATATATATATATATATATATATATATATATATATATATATATATATATATATATATATATATATATATATATATATATATATATATATATATATATATATATATATATATATATATATATATATATATATAATATATATATATATATATATATATATATATATATATATATATATATATATATATATATATATATATATATATATATATATATATATATATATATATATATATATATATATATATATATATATATATATATATATATATATATATATATATATATATATATATATATATATATATATATATATATATATATATATATATATATATATATATATATATATATATATATATATATATATATATATATATATATATATATATATATATATATATATATATATATATATATATATATATATATATATATATATATATATATATATATATATATATATATATATATATATATATATATATATATATATATATATATATATATATATATATATATATATATATATATATATATATATATATATATATATATATATATATATATATATATATATATATATATATATATATATATATATATATATATATATATATATATATATATGTATGTGTATATTTATGTGTATATATGTATGTTTGTGTATATGTATGTATATGTATATATAAATAAACCTGTTAGATTTTTAGAGTAGTAAGTATTGGTATTAGAAAGTAATTGTATTATAGGTTAAGTTGAAAAACGCTCTTAGAGCGATACTTTCTTAGAGCGCCCTTTCATGATAAAATTGTCTTGCGCTTGTAAGAAAGAACATTATTATGTGAATGAATAAAGACGTATTATTATTATTATTATTTATGTAATAGAAAATCTCATAATATATAAATATACATGTAAATCGTACTAATGAATTTAGATACTTTATACTGATTACGTTATTCATTATAATATTTTTAAATACATTAATCTTGTTATTTATAAATACCTTATCTTGAATTCTAATCACTTATCGATTAGTTTTTGTCTCTTTGATGGTATTTCTTCATCGTTAGATTCGACAAACCTTCCCGATTCTAGTAGATCTTCGAAAACGTCAAGACCATCACTGTCTTCGTCTCCAATATTATTTCTAGTCTGCAAGTCTGCATCGGTTCTTCATCAACAATTTCATCTGAATAATTAACTTCCTCGTAGGTTTTTTCTTCCACATTGGACCATTTTTCAGAACCATTATTTGAGCATAAATTTGTGCATTTTAAACCATGTTTTCGGCAGCCACATATTAAACTGTTATCCAGTTTCATAGCTGCAGCAAATAGTTTTGAGCAATATTTCCGGAATTAATTCCTTTTCTGTAAATTTGGGCATAATGTGCCACGTTGATGTTTCTTCCAGCCCCAATCTGTTGCTGTCAGTTCGTTACCCAGCCAGGTTTGAAGCTGATAATATGCCCTGTCACAAAGTGAGAGATTTGCTAATAGGAAAGTTGATTTAATTTTTGCCAATTGATATTTCGAAATCTTAATTGATTCGGTGTTATACCTATTAACATTTTTACATTTATAAATAGATTTGATTAATTGTAATCCATTTTTTTCGATATCTTCTTTGTTTGCATCTTTTTTATAAAAAAATATTGGCCAAATTTGAAACATTTACGTATATAATTTAGAAGAAGATTCTACAACTTTCTCAAAATATTGTAGATGTCTTATTCAATATTAACTTTAATAACTTATTTGATTGTTAATTATAGTAGTATATCTCGATTTTCATTTTTTTTGTTTATCAATGTAACATGAAATCTTACGTTTTTCAAGTAATTAAAGTGTAAATTTTAATAAACAAAATTGTATATATTGATTAACATTTACCATAGTAATGTATATTTTTTTTACACCATCAGAAAGTAGAGATTTCAACGAACAAAAAGCCCACCGACTTTTTTAAAAAAGGCATATATTTTGACGCGAGAATTTTCGATTGAAAATTAGGGTGCTTTTTCGATATTACGTCAAAATAAGGTGAAAAAATAAATATTTTAAATCAAAAAAATTACAGTATCTTTGGGACCTAAAAAGGTTTCACCAAATTTCCAAAAAAATTATCGACCCTGGTCTATTATTATATGTATAATATGGATACTATTTTATTTCCATTTAAAATATTTTCAATTATCAAATAATCATTTAGTACATTTAGTTAATGATTAATCTCATTCTTAATTATTGTTACAGTTTGTTTAATTTTTAATTAAAATCGTGATGCAAGGAAAATTATCGGACCATTAAAAACTGAATATTATACGAAATGCTATTATTTTGCAGACGTTACATTTGATGAATCTTAATGACTATCACCGTTAAGAGTTACGGTATTGTATTGCGGTAAAATATATTTGTCCCATACTCGAACTGCCTACTTTATACAATGCATGTTTATTTTATACCCATCGTAAAGCTATAAATAGCACCCAAACGTGCAATGTATCTTAAATAGAGCATTTATCTTCCCAAAAAGCTATAGCAATCGCTAACCTAAAATTATAATAGTGAGTAAAGAATGATTTCGGACATCAACCAAAACCCTCACTTACGTGATAATTGATCATTGCGACATACATTAACGTAATATATAATGGCGATCTATGTATTCTGACCATATTCTGAGCAAAACATTTCTGGAGCAAAATACATTTAATTCAAAAAAGTGGAAAAATAACGCGTTTAAAACGTTTAAAACAATGTTTAAAACCTTTAAAACACTTAATAATTGTATCGAGTTATATGATATGCTGCGCCATCTAGTATTCGGTTAACTTACTTAAAGAACTTACTACTAACTTACTACTATTTATTTTTGTTTTGTGCTTCGTTTTACTTTAACTTGGACTTGAGACTATTTTCTTTTAATATGATCATTTCTCATTTCATTATTCATTACACAGAAAGTCACAAACACAACCCAAGCAACAGTAAAGACTAAAGAGTGCGGAAAAAATCAACGTTTAAAACAACCTGTTTAAAACAACGTTTTAAACGTAAGTGTTTAAAACCAACTTCGTTTGTTTAAAACGTTTAAAACAGTTTGTTTAAAACATTTTTGTTTTAAACATAACAACCCTGGTTGTCGCCTTACAGTGCTGCAACTTGCACTGCACTCTTCTTACCTTGTTTATACCCGCCTTTGAGCTGTCTATGGGGGTAGTAGAGAAGGGTGTCCGTAGCATGGGGTAATCGTTTCCTTCTTTGTTAGAGTGGAGACGACTTCTATTGGGTATGGGAGATGCGGGTGGCGTCCCGGTATGCTTAACGTCACCTAGAGTTGGAAGTCTGTAGCCCTTGCGGTCAGCTTAGCCTCCGTCTCTATCCTCTGCTCCTGTTGGGGAAGCTTAGTTGGAGGTATTTCCTCCTCTTTACTAAACACGTCTAAGTAAAGGCGAGTGACTCGATGAGGTAGTGTAACCAACCTCATCGATCTCGCCTTGACAGTTTTGATGTTCTCGTCTCCTATGCCGAAGACGAGTAGTTCCCCTCGTGGGTTGTCATTGGCTGGTGGTGGAAAAGGCACCACCGATGCACGCTGATCATCGGATCTTCTATGCGACTTACTACGACCTCCATTTCCTCATGGTCGCATTCCGCTTCCACAGGGATACGGAGTGCAGCCTTTGTCGACCTTGGCAAATTGTTCAACACGCGCGACGATCAGCGCTGCGTTCTCCCAAGGCGTCAGACGAGCCGCGGATTCTCTAAGCCACCCCAGCGTTTGATCGTACTCGCAGATAATTCTGATGATCTCACCAGAGTATGTCCACGCGCTAAATGCTGGCGGCGTTGCTGTTCTGCTGTAGGGAGTGGAGAAGGTTACCTTATCCAGTTCTTCCTTCAGTGAATTTTTGACAAGGACCTCCTTATCCTTAGGGATTTTCCCATAGGGGTTATCTCTTTCTATTACAACCACTCTGAGGTAACTCGGGGCGACATTTTGTACCCTGTCACTCCTGTCAGGGGGGCAGTTGGGCTAGGGCACTGCCTCATCGTCTTATGGTCTTCTATGTTCCGAATAGGTTCCCGACCGGTTTCTCTTCTTGGAAGGTGATGGCACACGTGCTTTCCTCCTCCTTTTCCTCCAAGAGTTTTTATCGTCTAGTTTTGACTGTGCTGAAAATCCTGTGAACTTATACAATATCCATATCTCACCTTACCATCAATATATGGAATGGATGTATTTAAACTTATTTAATTACTTAATGGATGGGTATGGATGAAATACAGATTAATGATTTTTTTTAAATAACGGACTACCTATAACGTGCATGGAATGTTAAGTCTCGAAAGCTCCTAAATGGTGTAAATTAATTTACCCCGGTAGTGTGAGATCTCGTCCCGACATAATATACTCGTAGTTCGCCCCCTATGCTAAGTTTATTAGTCGAGAAACGTTTGATGTGATTTGACTGTGAAAAATGCATCGTCACATTGTAGGTATGAAGTGGTGATATTTTATTGAATAGGCGCTATAATAGTACACGGAAGGGACAAATGTAGGGCTGCGCGACACGTGTTCGGGGTTAATGAAAGAGGTGTGGGGAAACAATCGTTAAAAATGTGCGTGACATGAAGGGGTGAAGGGTTGGATTTTGATCGATGTTGTACAAGTATGCGTGAAATTGTGAGGGAAAGAGTAATGTAGAATAATTCATATTTTATTTCTGTCAGAATGGTAGTGAATCGGACCTTCGACGCGACGGATTCAGTTAATATTATAATAATAATTAACAATTAACAAAAGTTTATCACGAAAATATTTCCTTCAGCGAATTTATAGTTAAGTATTGAAATTGTCAGACCTATTTTTGTTATTATACACTCAGTTTCAAAAAAAAGTGACGCATCCAATTTTTGATTTCTTTTTTTGGTTGCTAGGTAATTATCTTGTCTATCAAACAAAATTAAAGAGGGGGAAATTTTTTCAAAACCTCCTAGATGGTAGTGGAAAACCTCGAACAATGTTTTTTTCTTAGTTTTTAACTCACCCGGTGTGTTAATCAAGTAATGGCATCGAAAATGGTATCACTCTATATGAAAGGCGCTTCTTTTACGAGCATTCTGTTTTTTTATTCACTGATCTATCTCTAAAAATTACAGCTCTTTGCTGAAACCTTTCATTTATCCCACACATTAAATTTATTGTAGGATCACATTGTCTATGAAAAAACAGTTGCCGTTGTCATAGCACGTACTCACTATTTCACTCTATTGTTGTGTCATTAAGTGTCAGTAAAAAAGTGTTAGAGACTGTTACGTAAATAAACTCATGTAGCAAGATTAGTTGCATTAGTAAACAATGGACGTAGTAAACGTTACGCCGCTCGTGCAGTGGAAGTTCTTGAAGCGACTGTTCGTAGAGCGATCCGCAAGTACGACCAAACAGGAAGCACTGCTCGGGGGGTGGTTTCTGGTTGCCCTCGCAAAACTTCTCCAAGAGATGAATCGCTTCTTGGGATTACGGATTTTACGAAATCGATCAAATACTGCGGTAAATGTTGCTGAACATTGGCGACAATTTGACCTCTCGTATTAGCTTAAGGGTCTTAAAATCCTGTGAAGAACATAACATCGCATTTATTGGGCTGCCTCCAAATTCCACCAACCTGACACAGCACTTGGATTTGGCCCTTTTCAAATCTTTCAAGTGCCACTGGAGGCAAATACTTGATCGGTGGAAAGCGACACCCGGTGGAGGAAGGATGCCAACAATTCCAAAAAGTGTGTTTCCATCATTGTTCAATAAGCTTTGGATTAAATTTCTTATCAATTCTGAAGATAATTTGAAAGGTGGCTTCAGGAAGACGGGCATTTATCCCCTTTGTAGCACTAAAATATTGTAACGTTTACCACCCTACAAATATCCTAACGCCACAGATCTTCGCCAAATTCGTGGTATTGCAATAAGTAAGCAGACGGTATGTAATGTAGAAGTCTGTATAAGTTAATAAATAACCGTGTCAATACTGCAAAAATTTTGGAGTATATCCAGACGGGGGTCAATAGAAACCGCGAGACTTGGTACTTGGCCTAGTTATCATTAACCGTCAGCAATTGCTGTCGCTTTGGACATTATTATTAATTGACAACCGAATCAGCAATTTATTTTCTCTCGTTCATATTGCTTGCTTATTTCAAACTTAATTAGTAAACTTAAAGTTTTTTCCTTCAGTGGTTTTGTTTGAGTTAAGACGGATTATCGATTTTTATTTTGTTATATACTTGTAAGTATTGACTTTTATTTCCATTGTTTATTGATTGATTCACAGCCCTTAAACCTAGTAGTGTGTGCACTCATCGTAGATTCTGTGCGGGCTTCTAAGTTATTGTAGGTAAACCAGCGTTTACTGTTTTGTTTAACACTGGTACGCTTCTGGCCTTCGATATCACCCCTATTGTAGAGTCACATTTTAATTGCTAGCTCGGGTCTCAAAAACCGTTGGTGGCGTCCTAAAAACGACATTTTTGTACTTTTCTTCCGTACTTGGGATCGTATACCAATGGGAACGATAAGAAACCTAATTTCCAGTATGCCACGTGGACTAGAAGCTCTCAGAGTTGCCAGGGGTGGCAATACGCGGTATTAAGCAGTTTATAATTTTTTGTTTAATAAAAATGTTTTTCTTAAAATTCGTATTCATTGCACTAGAAAATTGTTTCAGGATGAATTTAGAAATTTACAGTTAATATTTATGTATTTTTACGAATAAATAAGGTGGTGCCATGGCTCCGTGGCACTACCTCACCAGCCGCCACTGGACGAACCCCGGTTTACTCGTGGTTTGAGTAAGGTCTTCAGAAACGTGGGTATAACAGCAATTCATTCGTCAAGTAATAAATTACAACAACTCCTAGACAATCCAAAGCATAAAATTGTTCCAAATGAAAGGTCTGGGATTTACGAAATTAGTTGTAATGATTGTGATCGAAAATATGTTGGACAAACGAGACGATCAATTAACACCAGGTTTAAAGAGCATATGGCTCATGTAAAATATGGAAAAACAGATAAGTCTAATGTTGCACAACATGCTTTTGACAACGATCATAGAATAGATATTAGTAATTTAAGATTAGTTAGAAGTGTGACCAATAATAGACAGTTGGATGCATTTGAGAGCATAGAAATTATGAAATGTAAAAATAGTATGAGTAGCGACAAGCAGGGTTGTGAATTTGTCCACTTTTTTTGTGTTAGTCCAGGACGTGGACAATATTGCACAAAATCAAGTTTAATTTATAAAATTGCATATTTCACGTTAAGCAACCAAGATGCAGTTATGTATTTTGTGTTACGTAACTAGTAAACTATAGAAAACCTTTACGTGACCTTGATGATGCCAACTTGGTTGGCGAAACGCGAGTAGAGCGAAGTAAAAGTGTTTTGGTGTTTGTGGAAACTACTTTGAGTGTTATCATTACATCAAAGGTTCCAACCCTATCCAGTTTCAATATCATAAGTAATTTCTCTAAAACTATAGCGCGTGTCACGTTGAATTTGTCACAGATTATGCAAAAGGACATGCCGTTTCGAACCCTGCAATCAGTTTTTTCCAAAAACCCGTAGGAGACCCAAAATCAAGGCGAAACCTCAGAAACGAATTTTCGCTCCTCAATATTTTTGTCTTTATATAATAATTTTTCAATTATTCTCAAAAACCGTGTAGTGAGCCGCCTTGAATTTTTCATAATGCCCTTTTGAGCCCTAAATCCTGAATTCCAAGATCAAAGCGTATCCGTTTCGTCTTGATTGATGGCAGTGTTCGAAAGGACATGTCTTTTTGCACAATCTGAAAAATATTGAGAAGCGTAAATTACTTTCTAAAGCCTTAATTATAGGCCTCCTTCGGATTTTTGGAAGAAACTGATAGTAGGGCTGGAGAGGGCATATCCCATTGTATATTATGTGAAAAATTCAAGGTGGCACACTCCACCGTTTTCGAGAAAAATTAATATACACACGAGCGAATTTCGAGGACTCCTAAAATAAGACTCGAAAGGGACTGTCTTTTTACAAATATTATTGCAAAATTAGAAGTAGCAATAAAGGATCGAAAACGCCCGCAGGATTACAACACGTAGCAATAAATCTAAGAGGATTCATCGGCCGTTGCGCGGTAGTTGATATTTATGGATAGTAATTTACTGCTGAACAATATAAACAGTGTAGCCACTAAAAACCAATACGTAAATTACCATATCTTTAGGATTTAATCCCACTCGACATAATTGGTAGATTAACTTGTCATAACATCATGTTAATAAGCGGGAAATATAATGCACCAAGTTTGGACTGTTTCATTCATGCCGCTGCCTGCGCTGGCTGTATGCCTTTCCAAACTCGTTCCCCCCATTATACAACACTTTTAGGAACTTTGGCACTACTAAACCAAATAGTTCCTTCCTTCCTTCCGGCTCAACTTCTTGCCGACAGCGTCTCAGCTTCTCATTGATGCATACATATATAATCCCGGCAATGGCTTGAACATTAATACGCAGCACCCGGCCAGGGGCCACTGCGAAAACCATCCGTCATGATTAGTTTAATAATAATATGCAGAATTTCCTTGCCTAATATTATTCTCGGTTGGAAAAAAGTGTGTCGATTATTTTGAGCATCAATTCGTTACTAACTTTAGTAGAACAAACAGAGGCATTTTATACAGGGCGCTCGTTATACTATTGATCAGGTATGAGCATTGGGCAACCTTTGCTTAGCTGATGGCGTATTCAGGTCGCGGGCCGTAGGCAAATAAGTCACTAGATCTTACAATGATATTTTTTGTACCTGACCAAAAGTGAGAAAAAAATTCACAGATCTTTCATCTTACGCAAGTATCGTAGGCGTATGGAAAATACCAGACACAACTGGTAAAAATTTCTCAAGTGAATTGAATAAAAATAAAACGCGGTTGTGTTACGATTTTTTGTTCATTTGACCCTGAAGGTCTTTTTAAACGGGTTATCTTGCATAGGGTAGTCACAAATTACAAGGTCTCATTTTTTTTTGTTATTCGAATGAATAAATACTATTCTTTTAAAAATAATAGCGTTTTCCCGAAAACTAAAAATTTTTTGAGATTTTGTATTTTGTGACCACCCCATCTTTTGGGCAAATTAAAACTTTTATAAACAATAACAATTTCTCGACAATGTAAAATTTTATACGTGGTGATCAAAAAGTACAAACTTTACTCTTACCGAATTTTAGGATTTTGTAATTTTTGACCACCCCGTATAATAAACATATTTTTTGCCGACATTACTTTAGGCAAGCAAAAACTTTTATAAATAATCGCGTTTTTCCGAAAACTAAACATTTTTTGAGATTTTGTATTTTGTGACCACCCCGTATAAAAAATATGATTTTTGTCGACGTCATTACTATTTTTTGGGCAAGTAAAAACTTTTATAAATAATAACATTTTCTCGACAATGTAAAATTTTATACGTGGTGATCAAAAAGTATGAACTTTATTCTTACCGAATTTTAAGATTTTGAATGGAATTTCAAGGTAATGAGTTTAATTTTTATCTTTTCTGAACTGAACTAACTTTTAAAACAGAAATTGTCCCATTGCACAACAAACCCATAGCTTTAACCCTGTGCAAGATAAAAAAGTATTTATCAGTCCATTAGGCTTGGAATTGACGACATTCCGTGTCCACTTTTCGCTTTTTAAACCAGACATGTTGATAGAATTTGCTTGAACATTTCCCGCGTCGTGACCGTACGCGAATATGCGATGCGAACTTATCTTATCGATTTGAATTGATATCGTTACTTGAATGTTCTGAATCTCTCGCGGGCCGGATTGAAGCAGGGGTTGCCCATATATGGCCTAGAATATAATATGTATTTGAAAATCTATAAAACAAAGAGGTGATTTTCATCGACATCAATTTGAGCCCATTCGGACCATAAATAGCAAAAATATCCGCCATCTCGAATATTCATTTTGACAAAAAATACTTGATCTGTTACCCCAAAAATCCCGAGATACAGATTTTGAATCGTTTCAGACCATAAAGGCAATGTTCATTCGCCATTTTCAAAATCCATCAGTAATTTGTCGTAACTCTAAAGGCGAAACCCGCACCGGAATATGGAACGTCTCAAAATTAATTATAAAAATAAAAAAATCAAGTGATTCATTGAAAAAATTGCACGAAACAAAATAGAGAAGAAAAGAATGCGGCATTGAAACAACACGGTTTCATTAACACTTTTAATATTTCTAGTAAACACCGATATTTCATTAAATATGAAACGCCAGCTAATTACATCAATTATATTTTTTTAAAGGAATTATTGAAATCGAGATAAAACGATACTCAATCAGCATGGGGAAAATAGTTTGTTTAAAACCGTATTTATTTTTACAAGCTTGAAATGTGGCCGTTAAGTAATTGTGGCTTTATTTAAAATTTACGGTTGGGTTTTCTGTCACAGATTTTTTTTATTACTTCACTATTCAG
This sequence comes from Tetropium fuscum, assembly GCA_964058915.1. Classification (NCBI taxonomy): domain Eukaryota; kingdom Metazoa; phylum Arthropoda; class Insecta; order Coleoptera; family Cerambycidae; genus Tetropium; species Tetropium fuscum. Next base: position 14,118 of record CAXKVY010018582.1, on the reverse strand, counting down.
TGGGCCATGGTCAGCGTCATTTATGCGCAAACAACAATAGGAATCAGTCAAACGTTGCACATTTTCACAGTATGTAATGTCGCAAAAGATTGCTAAACTCAGAATAAATATAACCAACAACAAACAAAAACATATCCTCTGTTACAACAAACACATAAATGACCTCAAACCGAATGTGAGTTGTATATGCCGAAAATTACCAGCTACACAGCCCACAAATGGCATGTAAAACACAAAATTCAATCACACAGATCGATAGACTTCGGCAAAAGATATTATCGAGGGTGTTAGCGATAGTAGATGGCAAATTATTAACCGATAATATATGTTAACAAATGTCAAAGGTTTATTTGTAATCAAATATAATTCATGTAATCGGATAATTGGCATTTGTCATTAATTTTCGTAAAGATTTTTTCCGTTATTTTGAAAAAATACTTGCATTACACAGTGTATAAGTCTGCATTTTATTGTTAGTCCAACGAATAGTGTGATTTCATATCATGTGAATATCAGATTCCAAATATCTTTATGTTCAGGTTTGTTTCCCAACTGTTTTACACGAATCTGTAATCCTCTATCTTCTGAAACAATATTATGAGCAGCATTCCGAACTCGATAGAGCCTTGGACCATTTCAAACATCTTCTTTATTTAGGAAGCAGATGGCATGTACCGCCTCATTTTAGTGCGAAATGTTCCTGGTTCACCCAGTCACCACTTAAGTTCTCAGACAACCGTCAAATAGCCATCATATCTATAGATAGATATCCAATTCTTGAAAAAGTTCTGAATAAAAACAACCACAATTATGTTCATAATCCCTTATGAACCCCAGGGTTCATTTTAAAGGCTATGGCCTACTAGTTTATCTGTGATTTTCTTTTCGAGCAGAAACATGTTTTATAAAATGATAAATCTATTTCGAAAAAGAATATCGGAAACAAGGAAGCAATATTTATTGTTTCCATTAAAAAAATACACCAGGTATATACCAAAAAAATAAATACATACTCGTATATTAAATGAAATCGAACGTGAAATTCTAGAAATGGTTTCATTTACTGGTTTTAAGCGATTAATTGATTGTAGTTTTCTTTTATATTGTCATAAATGGTTTCGTTTGTAACGATGATTGATTCTAAAGATTTAGCAGAATACGTACTAGGTTGTTTTGTTACGTACAAAAAAATTTAATTGTTAAATATCTGCGACGTCTGAATTTTCGGCACAAGAACATGTATTTCTTCTTATTTTTTTGTTAAAATTTTACCTAATAACTTCTTTCTGAATTCTATGGAAGGGCTTAATGTGAAACAATGACAAGCCATATACTATCTGAAAATGAATAAGCACTGCCAAAGAATAAGAGATGTCGTCACAACTTGTATTTTAATGACAATAAAACAATTTATTATTTTTCCCATTTAGTTATACCATTATAGTTTGTAAATTTTAGCAAACTTTAGACACAAAATATCCGTTTCGATTCACACCCATGGGATGTGATTTCAAAAATAGCCTTCTGAGGTCATTGAAATCCTTGAATAGTCTAGGAATGGGTTTGTGTATGTATGGCCGGGGAGTATGATAAAATTATCCATATAATCTAAACAGAGGTAATTTTGCATTCCCAACAAAACGTATCCTTCATCTTGGAACATTTAGTCCGAACGGCATGCGAATACATTCAAAATATCCGTGTTGCACCGTAAAATCGGTATTTAAATAGTATCGACAAAGTAAATTTAAAGTATCAAAGTCTATAAAGTATATATTTAGGTATTTAAAGTATCGGCAGCGCCTTAGTTGGTTAAGTATATTACTGATTAAGAGTTATGGAAGGTCCATTATTGAACAAGCCACATTTCATATATTGTGTAGTTTGTGCAAAAAAAAAAAAAGACCAATCTACTGTTAAATATACTGTAAAATAGATTATGAACCAATAGAATAGTAAAATTCGTTCGACTATTTTACGCATTTATTGAAATCTTCAATTACTGATTTCGTAACTTTTTTTGGCTTCGTCGTGTCACGATGGGTACTTAACTTCGCGTGTATAGACGAAGAAATTCACGGTACGAAGAACGATATACCATGCCAGTTCTATTAATTTAGTATATTGTTCTACAGTTCGTACAATTCAACACATTTTTAAAAATCATTACAAATGCAATACATACCTACCTACCAGCTTCTCATCGCAAAGCGATTTCCAATACACACACTTTTTACAGCCAATCAAAATTAGAAACTGACTTTGAGGTATTTTACCGTCATTGTAAATTTTCATTTCATTCGAGGCTAAGTAGGTACACGGTTTTAATTTTATAAACAGTCTATAGAACTTTTAATTTTGCCCACTGATGTAAATTATTAATTTGTGATCCAGGATGGTAGGTACCTACATAAAAATAAAGTCAATGGAAAATAGGTACCTACTTATGTAATAAACCAGAGAGCGTTTTCAGTTTTGTAAATCCCAATAAAAAACCTAACTTATATCGTTGCATTTAGCATTTATAACCTATCGGCCTCAAGCACTGGAATATTTTTTGGATAAAATTACTTGAGAAATGTCTTAAGTGGAGGATGTAATAGGTATGTACCTACCTACCTCAGTACACGTCAGTACCTACTTCGAGCAGCCCATAAATCAACTTTTTTTTGTTAAAGTCGGCTCTGCTCTAACACCCACTATCCATTTTTGCCGTCAAATAATATTTTCCTTAAATTTTTTTCACGTGCCTATCCTATCTCGTAAATAAAGCGAGGTCTGGTGCAAAATCTACGTTTTTCAGGTTTCATACGAAACGAACAAACATGTTTGCTTACCGCCATACTCTTTTATTTCAACTCTCGTAGCGATGTATACCTACATAGGTAGGTATATAAATAAAATGTTAGCAATTCCCGCGAACACGCCACTGTAAGATATGCGAACCTGATCCTATTCGATCCGAGAATCCGATCCCGACCCGAGAGATACGATTCCAATAAGTTAAAAAGAGAGATATACTGCTCGAATATTCGTTATTGGAAAGGTAGATCGGCGTTGCCTCTTTTAACTATAAAAATAGATGTTTACGTAATTGTCATTTAAATATGACAATTACGTAAAGACGAAAATAAATGTAAAAACGTAACATCTTGGCCTATAATATATTATTGTGTGCACAATTATTATTTAATAACATTCATAAATAATATATACAACTTTAATATAGTATTGTGGAATTTGATATTTTAATTGAATACTGAGAAAATTGAGAATTACATGTGACAACTGTGCGGTATCTTATATGGGGTCAGTTAACTATACATACATATTGAATGAACTGTAGCGGTCGTGTTTCTGTCAATATGTGGGCTTGGAAAGCGGGGCCAGTCCAGGAGTCTGCTGGCATATGGAAGAAGGAAGGCTCAAGGCGAACATTAGACATTATGTTACCATGGGTGCAGCAATTGTATCCAGAAAATTTTACATTCCAACAGGCCAATTGCCCAATTTACAACTGAAGATGAGTGCGGGACTGGTTCTCGGAAAGCAACATTCAATTTTTGCCTTGGCCCTCCAGAAGTTCCGATCTCAATTCAATTGAAAACGTTTGTGGACGATTGGTCAAGGAAATTCATCTCAGAAATTTTAGCAATAGCAATTTAGGTCGAGAAATAGCGAAAAAAAACATTTTAGGGCGGTAACTTCACGCTCCGCTGGGTTTTCAACGAAAAAGAGTTCACGATGAATTTTTCGAGTTCAGGGGTTCATAAAATAAGCATGTTATTAAAAAAAAAATTTCGATTTTTTTTTTAAATATTCTTCTATGCAATAGCGATTGAAGAGTTCGATCAAATCCCAAAAAAAAGGTTATATCGCGATAAATGCGATTTTTATTGTAAATTATACGATCGAAAATTGCGCGATTTTTATTATAAGAAATTTCGAAGGAATTGAAAGGGCTGATGAGAGTTCAGAATGGCGAACGAAGTGCGAATCCCGACAGAAAAAATTTCTATCGCAATAAATGCGTTTTTTATTGGAAAATTCAATATCGAAAAATGAGCTATGTAGCCTAGTCAAATTAAACAAAAACAGGGCGATCGGTTGAAAAAATTCCTAGAGAGTTGGAACTTTTTTTAAACGCTTCCTTTACACTTAGGTAGACATATATCACAAGGTGGGGGGGGGGGGGGTGAGCTCGAGAAAGGGGGAGGGGGTTAAAGTTAAAATTGTTCAGTCTTTCGCGGAAACGATCAGAATGTGGTTGTTCTACGATTGTCGTCGGCGAGGATGTGGATCTGCTAGTTCTACTGGTCGCGTTAGCTCCAAGGGAACGAGAAATAAATATTTTCAAACCTGGTAGGGGAGAGGAAGAAAGCAAAACTTATTCTTCCAAGGAATTGCAAGCACTTGATATTTCCAAGAGCGGTTTGTTCATTCACGCAAGTCAACATTTGCTAAATTATCCATAAGGAACAGCGCCCTGCATTTACTCTCCAACGTATTTTACACAAAGACTTCAACACCTAAGGAAGTTGCAAATGCCGGGGAGCAGATCTTTCTACCAATGTACAACGCTAGAATAACAGATATGAACAGACAGCGCTACGCAGCATTCCTAAAATCATCCACAAGGGTGAAGCCAGACCTCTCCTCCCTACCTCCAACTAAGGGTTCTGCACTGCAACACACATACAGAGTCTATTTGCAAGTTCAAGAATGGTTGGCCACAAACTCAAACCTACTGATTGATGTTGGATAAAAGGAGCAGATGGAGATCTTCATCCCTTGACAACCTTAGATCAACCTGCCCCAGCTGCAATCATTTCAATAATATTCTGCAGTTGCCCCAAAGGCTGTGGTGCACGGTGCGGATGCCGCAATGCAGGCATCAATTACTCTTCAGTATGCTATAACACGAACTCCTCGCTCGCCATTCTGAACTCTGTCAAAAGCCTTTTGAACTCCTTGGAAATTTGTTTTTGTAGACATTTTTCATTTTTCGATATTGAATTTTGCAATAAAAATCGCATTTATTGCGATAGACATTTTTTTCTTTAGGTATTCGCACGAACTCTTCGTTCGCCATTCTGAACTCTCATAAAAAGCCCCTCGAACTCCTTCGAAATTTTTTGTTAAAAAACTCTCGATGTTTTCAATCACGAAATTTGCATAAAAAATCGCATTTATTGCGATGGATATCGCATTTATTGCGATAGATTTTTCTTTCGGTATTCGCACGAACTCTTCGTTCGCCATTCTGAACTCTCATCAAAAGCCTTTTTCGAACTCCTTGGAAATTTATTTTTGCAGAAATCTTTCATTTTTCGATATTGAATTTTGCAATAAAAATCGTATTTATCGCGATAGATTTTTTTTCTTTCGGGAATCGCACGAACTCCTCGGTCGCCATTCTGAACTCTCATCAGAAGCCCTTTGAACTCCTTCGGAATTTTTTTGAATAAAAATCGCGCATTTTTCGATCGTATAATTTACAATAAAAATCGCATTTATCGCGATATAATCTTTTTTCGTTTGGGATTCGATCGAATTATTCAATCGCCATTCTGAACTCTCATTAACTAACTCCTTCGGAATTTTTTTCAAATAATCTCGATTTTTCAATAATGAAATGTGCAATGAAAATGGCACTTATTGCAATAAAAATTTTTTTCTTTCGGGATTTGCACGAACTCTTCGTTCGCCATTCTGAACTCTCATCAGAAGCTCTTTGAACTCCTTCGAAATTTCTTTTAATAAAAATCGCGCATTTTTCGATTGTATAATTTACAATAAAAATCGCATTTATCACGATATAACCTTTTTTCGTTTGGGATTCGATCGAACTCTGCAATCGCCATTCTGAACTCTCATCAAAAGCCCTTTGAACTCCTTGGAATTTTTTTTTCAAAAAATCTCGATTTTTCAATCATGAAATATGCAATAAAAATGGCATTTATTGCAATAGAAATTTTTTTCTTTCGGGATTCCCACGAACTCTTCGTTCGCCATTCTGAACTCTCATCAGAAGCTCTTTGAACTCCTTCGAAATTTCTTTTAATAAAAATCGCGCATTTTTCGATCGTATAATTTACAATAAAAATCGCTATTGCATAGAAGAAAATAAAAAAAAAATTTCGAAAAATTTTTTTTACTAACGCTAATTTTATGAACTATTGTCTTCTTCGTTGTGAACTCCTGAACTCTTTCTTCTCTACCGAAAAATTCATCATGAACTCTTTTTCGTTGAAAAAACAGCGCAGCGCGATTTCTCGACCTAAATTGCTAGAACTATTGCTATGTTTCGCATTGAACTGCTGAACCTTTTGTTTTTATTGGGAACTCCCAAGAAATGGATGATTTTTAAAATAAGCAGCGCCAGCTTCACAGGACTGAGCGTCTTGCGCGAGCCGATCGCTCCTCGTCCTCTCAATCGCCGTCTTTCCCCACTTGTTACACAAATAACTATTTCGCATTGTACCTAATTTACTCTTTCGCAAAGTTTCACTTTTCAGCCTCATACGCGTGCAAAAGTAAGTCGCTTCTAATGCATGGGTGGGAAAAGATAATTTTCATCGCGTCTATACCTACTACGAGTCTGACATAAACGTACAGTCCGCGTCAGAAACAAGACTAAATCGCATTTAAAATTAGCGTGTTGACGCGAACTTATAACGACAACGTGTTGTCTCGCGAAGTTCTATGAAATAAGTCGCCCATATTTAATCCGGCCAACGCGGCCACGTGATTGCGGCTGGAATAATCCCCATTTTCCACGTTTCAGATCTATCTAGAATTGATTTTGCTCGAACGGCATATCCCCTTTAAAGCTGTTCAGTTGGAGGTTCTTCCACGGGAATACAGTATTGAGGATATGCGGCGCCCGAGCGAAATTCAGTATTGTACGTATGTACGAGGATATTCTCTCGCAATAATTCTTGCTTCGAGCATGATATATGCCTCAGTTGTTTTTAAAAGGTATTTTTAATGAAATGATTCTGCCGAACAAAAAGCGAATGTGGTGAAATGTAAATTAATAAAATATATAAATATGCCCAGCAAATTTTAAACCCTGTAACAATAAACAGTAGGTTTCAATCTAGCTAGGTACATACTCCTATTAGGTAATAATAATAATAATAATAATAATATTTATTTATTCCGACAGGAAGAAAAAACCCAATTACAGGAATAAAAGCAATGCAAGCAATAATTAAAATATAACAATATAAGTAGAAGTAAAATAATACAAAATAGTGTAAAGATATGAATGTTTACCTTTATTTTTATTTCTTTCTTTTTGTTTACTTCTCCGCGGATCATTACAATGCAATTCATTTGACAGAGTTATTTCTCGGGAAACCAGCGGACCAGGCCACAATCCATGAAAACATAAAATATACAATTACTGTTCTGTTGACATATATAATATACAAGTGTACTCACCGGGGTTCCTCTGCCCCCGAACCAGCACTCAGTACACCCTGCAGTAAAACGGCCAATACTATTCTCAGTCATATCATTAATATCTATTAGTTATCTACTTGACTGGGTGTTACCCTCTATCAAACTTAATAAATTCCCAATGCTTCAGCGACTAGCTAGTGCCATCCTAAAAATAAGTAGAGGCTTCCCCGGATACACAATTGCCGCTAAACAAAAGGTATCCCAACGACAAGGTAACACCTTATCGCGTTATTCGAGTCGCAAACAAGATAACCCTAAACTCGTAAGACCAGCCACTCGAAGGCACGGCGCCCAAGACTAACGTCTAAGGGTTTCCTTTATAATCACGCCCAACTCTATTCCCTATTTTTTAAATAAGGTCAGGGCAGTCGAACAGTAATCACTTGTGTCGACACACACACACACACTGACTGACTGACTGTGTCGTTTCTCGCCTGCAGCTGGCCCCAGAATTTGACTAGTAAGCAATGTGAGCATTATACAAGAAAATATGGGAAGTAACTAAACATACATTCATTACGTTTTTATTGATAGAAGTATTAAATATTTTATTATTATTATTATTATTATTGTGCATTTTATAACAAATAATACTTTATATAAGATACGCGTTACAATAGCAATATAATACATAAGACGTAATACCTATTAGCCAAACTAAATATGCATATGCATAATATGCATATATGGCAAAATAAAACAAACAAACAAAATATAATTTACTACAACAAATCAAACAGGTACCTAATACTTAAGCTAACCGAGCTACCCAGTTACATATAGGTACTCTTCAAATTATCACAGTGAATATCACAATCAGAAGCGATACGATTGAACAGTAGGGTGAAGCGAAATTGACCTAAATTTTATTTTTCTTTCTGATTCATTGACCTATATAAGGAATGGCTGCCTTTTGTAAGTGTTAACCACTGGGTAAAATATGGATTTCCTATGAAGTCATCTTTGGCTGCCCAACCGGCCCTGAATTTAGAATTTTTTTTTTATTTATATTAAAAACGTAAGCAGCTCTGCTTATTGCCATAAAGAAAAGCAACGAAACTTCGTTTTCTTTAAGAAACAACCCATAACTCACCACGTGGAAGTGGCTGCATATCGAGTTCCACCCACCCTCCTCCCTTTGTAGTAAACGTTTAATAGTTTATTTACCTACAAACGAAATATATTGATTTTTTGTTTCAAATTTTGGCAAGCAATTCTGGATCTTATGTAACCATCACGTGTATCAAACCCACATACTGCAGCTGATGTTTCGGTTACTAATTTGACGCAGCGTTCGACTGCCTGAGAGTGGCAGGGGAATTTTAAAATTCTGGTGGGACCTCTAAAATCATTTCTTTAAAAATGATTTTGATTCTCATTGTTAGAAAACGATAATGTTAGAGGATGCTCAGTAATTGTTAGTGATTGCCAATCAATTAAATCTATATAATCTTCGGCGTTGAAGTTGAAGACGGGAATTTTAAATTCGCTAACTTTTGAATTTGCCTTTGTTGTTTGTCTACATTTTAATAATCTTTTTAGACCTAGCTCTCTTACTGGTTTCCGATCATCAGACAACATAGCCATTTTCAGGCTGACCAAAATACCCGTTCCTTTGTAGTACCGGATCGATAATTTTTTTAATTTTCTCTGGTAAGAACCTAGACTTTTGAAGAATGCCAAAAAATGTTTGGTACCATGCCGACAAGAAGGTTTTGTTACATATGGGTCGAAAGATAATCAAAAAAGGAAGCGAATTAAATTATAAAATACAGTACGTCCCATTTAAAATAAGACACTTATTGAAGATCGAGGAAGTCAAAGTTTGATATCTGTATTTTGGGGCATTTGTAGTTTATACATACATAAGCTTTCCTATATAACCTACCTTTCTAAAAATAACAAAATTTATAAAGAAAGTCAATTAACACTTTCAGCTCGGAACAGTTTCTTAACGGCATACCAACCGCATGTACCTTGGTAAAAGTAAGGAAGCCTAGTTCTTCTTTCGCGATAAAATACTCGTAAGGTAAACTAACAGCATGTCTGGAATGCGGTTTGCGATATCATTTACCGCCTGCCCTTCGTTGAAGCTGGCTGACAAGTACAGGAGTTCCATTGCCGATAGAGACGACAGGTAGATTGTTAGCTTCGGGTTCGTTAACAAGAAATTTGACCATATCGACGAAATTCATTCATTTACATTCCTTTTAAGCATATTCCTAAAGTACGAAATGTAAAATCAAAAGTTAGTACGAAGTTAAGAAGCCAAAAATTTGTTTTTTTTCTTCAAGCGTCCGTATAGCTTTCGACGCGTCTTGTCTCAAAAACTTCCCTTGTCACAAAATAAAATGTCATTTTCAGCACATATCATACTTAAATATTATAGAACAGCGAAATTGGGAAGTAACGTCGCTTAGTTTTCGAGAAAAAAAATATTGCGTAGAACCAAACCGGACATGGTGCTATTCTTTAATTAGGTGATTGCGTATAGGAAACCACGATTTACGACATTTTTTGGTGGTCAGGACTTTTTTTATTTCAGAAAAAAAATGTTTTTGTGAAACGTGTTTTTAACGTCTTGACTGTCATATCTCTAAACACAATTGCTATCGAGGTGAATTTTTTTTAAATTAAAGTAGATACAATAGCGCTTCCAACCATGTACAACTCGATTATACCATACGTTTTTTTAACGTGTTTAAAAAATAACAAACTTAGCCTTGTTATATTCTTTAATGTATTTTTGAGCAATCGAGAAAAAAATTTATTTATGGAAATTTGTCTTACATGCTGCGAAGAAAATGAAGCCAATAAATGAAAAAAGTTTTTAAAATCATAATTTTTCATGTGCGAACGGTAGTATGTCGTCCCATACCCATAAACGTCCCATAAACCCATATTCTGGCGCGCCCGCGTACATACACTACTTACCGCCTCGACTGCCGAATATTAACCTTGTAGAGGAGCGAAATTCGTGCCGGGATGCTCATACATGCAAAACTTTTTAAAGGTATAACATAAATAGTTAATTAAGTAAAATATTAATGAATTAATATTACACATGGTTTGTTTTAAAAGATAATGCAAACGTTAATACAGTTTTGGAAATTACAATAATTATTATATTTTAATTAGGTTGGGCTACTATTTTTTCTAGTAATTTTTATGGTATGCATATTAGCTCACTCATAGTGTACGTACCTATATAGGAATGTTCATAAAATCGCTGCATTATTAAAAATCACCTTAAAACATATATTTATTGTTTTATTAAACTTGTAAACACTATACATATTATATTGGTAGTAACTAAAAACTTTCTACACCATCATCACTTTCGGCTATATTACTTTGTATACAATTATTGCATAATTTGCATTTGCACTCATCACAACATTTAAGTACTTAGTTTATGCAGGTACATTCTTTATTATCACAATTTTTGTCGGAACAATACAGACTTAAACATTGTCGTATATTTTCGGGAATAGGTTTTTGTGTTTTTGTAGCATCCAACATCATCAAGCTGAATTTTTGCGATATTACTGCTGTACCATATTCCTACAGACAGAAGCATATATCAGAAATAATAATATACACTGCGCAACTTATTTAACGCACAACCAAAAAGTTAACTCAAATTTGACGTTATGTATTTTCGACAATTTTTGTTCGTATCACTGTCTTAGTTGTTTTGGTAAAACGAATGATTTTGATATTATACCAGGTGCTATAAAAATGTTATGTTTTTTTCCGAAATTTCAAAACGTCCTGTGGGCTATACAAGGTATTGCAAGTTATTGCAATTATAGCCAATTTAAAGCCTCATGTTTTTTCTACATTTTCTTTTTTTATTCATTTGTTTATCTCTGTTACTTCATAAAATATCCAATTTTTGAGTTGACGTGATTTTTATTAAATTTATTAACTTTCTTTTTTGTCAAGTGCTCATTATTTATTACTCATTATACTGGTTCAATGCCTCATTTTGCGTTCTGTGTTCCTTGATATCTTATAATTTATTGAGAGATGCAAGGTGTTTTAGAAGAGAAAAAGGTCTTAAAAGGACAAAAACTCAAAAAACATACCTAGAAAAATGGATTGCTTTAATCAATAAAACAACGAATAACAGGAAACAAAACAAAAGTAAATAGAGAATTAGTATCTGGTGTTTCCACCACATCCGCGAATGACCTCCCGACATCTTTGGTTCATACTTAAAACCAAAGTTCTGATTAGGTTCTGATCTAGGCCATTCCATAATTCCACTAGGCGTCCTTCCAATTCTTGTAAATTTTGGGGTTGTCGTCCCTCACTTCGTAACCGCCGACCGATAAAATGCCAAACATGTTCAATGGGGTTAAGGTCGGGGCTACGGGCTGGCCAGTCTATGTGATCAATTCCTACTTCTTCAAGATAATTTCTCACGATAAGACTCGTGTGCTTGCATAAGTAAAAAATTGGGTCCTATATAGGGGGCATAAGGCAAAACATGTGCGTCAAGAATGTCTGTGATGTATCTGTCAGAATTGAGATTTCCATTCACAGTTACCAAGTCCGTTCGCCCAGTCAAAGATATTCCGCCCCACACCATGACGGATCCACCTCCATATAAAGTTGTGTGCAAAAAATTGCATTGACTGTATCGCTCATCGGGTCTTCGGTAGACGCGATTACGTCTGTCACAATTATACAAACTGAACCTTGACTCATCAGTCCAAAGAATACGTTCCCAATCTGCTTCCATCCAATTAACATGCTCATTGGCAAAATTCAATCTGGCTCTTCGATGATCTACTGTTAATGCGGGTCCTCGAGCAGCAATCCTGGGTCTTAAATTTGCCTCCCTCAGTCGTCGGCGTACAGTTTGAACGCATATGAGTGGACCACCTGCGTCTTGAAGTTGTGCTCTTAAATGTGTTGCAGTTATAAATCGTTGTCTTACAGCATTTACTCTTAAAAAGCGATCCTGGATAGCAGAGGTAACACGAGATCTACCTTGACCGGCCCGTCTGGAATGTACTCCTGTTTCCGCGTACCTTTGAATTGCTCTCGCTATAGTTGTGTGAGACACTCCCAACCTTCCAGCTATGCGGTTGTAACTCCACCCTTCACCATGTAATGTAGCTGCCTCAACACATTCATCACGAGTTAAATTTCTGGTTTGGCGTTTCATTATTCACTAATTATTGCTGGACTGTCAACAAAAAACTAATGACACAGTTGTCAGTTTATGACGTGTAATCTTCGATTTCCATAGCTTGCTAGCTGTTTGAGTTGTCCGATAAAAGCATATGGTGTTTCAAAACGGTGTATTTCATGAAGTAACAGAGATAAACAAATGAATAAAAAAAGAAAATGTAGAAAAAACACGAGGCTTTAAATTGGCCTAAGATATTAAGATATTAAAATATTCCTAAGAGAAAAACCTACAATTTGAAAAAAAATCGACCAAAACATACAAAAATTGTCGAAAATACATAACGTCAAATTTGAGTTAACTTTTTGGTTGTGCGTTAAATAAGTTGCGCGGTGTATTATTGATCTTGTACCACCATTATTAAAAATAAATATTCACAATATCGTGGTGATTAATCATAGAAACTACATATTATAATAAAAATAATACATAAGTACATAAATTATGTAGATTTGTACACAGTGTTATGATACAAAAAAATAAATAGGTATATTACCTCAAGACATGTTGATAAAAAGCTTCATCAGTTGTAGGAAGCTCAGAAGACGGTTTATTTGACAATACTTTAAGACTGTCTATGTTCTTTTTCAGAACGTCAAATGCACTTCTTTTCCCAATTTTGTAAAAAGTAGTGTCACATCCTGTCAGATAATGTACTGCAAGAAGACACGAAGAAATATTTTTCCCAAATATTTTTTAACTATTATCAATTGATATAAAACGCGTGTTGGTACTATGACCAAGATGCACATATAACGTAATTGTATTTAAATCGGGCATGGTAATATTAAATACCCGACTCGGCGAAGAATATCCTATAAGAATGTTATAGAATTTTATAATTTCATTTTTTTTTACTTACCTACTGTTCGCATATGAAAATTACATCGCAAATTGACGATTACAAATTTTTTAATGTGTTTTTTCTTAAATGATTCTCATTTTGTATTCGTTTTGTTTCAGGTAAGTGTCTCCGACTTTTCTCAATTCTACTAGTGTAGCCACGTAAGTCCCTACTCATGTTCACTTCAATGGTCTTTCTCATCTACATTAGCTTTTAAATTCTTTGCTATTCATATTTGTTTTGCGAAAAGAAATTAATGTCACAAAATGTCACTGAAAGTGATGAGGTATTAATATTTTAAATTCAAGTATAAATGATCAATAAAGCAAATCGTACATCACTCTGAAGATCCTCAATGAGGGTGAATGAACTATGAACTTGTACAACTAATGAAATGCCACAAACCCAAGATTTCTTTTCGCAAAATATATATATATATATATATATATATATATATATATATATATATATATATATATATATATATATATATATATATATATATATATATATATATATATATATATATATATATATATATATATATATATATATATATATATATATATATATATATATTATATATATATATATATATATA